>JAPKLX010000012.1:620250-745631 GCA_026898415.1 Leonotis leonurus
TACTATTCATATTATTAATCTATCACTATTCATATTATTAATCTTATTTTCCTTTATCTTATGAGTCGTACCAAACGCACCCTAAATGTTTGAAAGGCACATCCTCAAATATCTAACAATACCAAATTGAAAATTTTTATAATACTTTGAGGTTTGAAACCTTACACGCAATGAGTCCAAAAAGGAGAGCTATGCAATATTTAAAAAACATGGTAGTGGAAGTTATAACCGTCTCTAACTTTATTCCTACTCGAAAATCCAGTTGCATTGAGCTCGACTCATTTATTATTGAAGAGAATTCTAACGAGTATCTTTTAATTTTATCTGAGCTTTAAAGACTTCTTTTTTAATTTTATATGAGCTTTAAAAAATTTACTAGTAACTCTGTTCGTTTAGAATTCTGATCCTTGCAATATCACATAGTACAATAATTTTAGTATGAAGAATTTTTTTTATGAAAAACTAGTTTATAATTTATTATTTATTCCAAATTAGTAGAATATATAACTATGGGTGAAGATATTTCTTGGTGCTAATGACAATGTCAGTGTATTAGTGGATAATTCACGAGGGTTTTAATTACTTTTAAAAATATATACTAATAATGGATTTCCATTTCCTAATAATGAAAAAACAAAGAGTAAATACAAAAATGCATCTACTAATTGTGGATTAATTAACATAGTGGATGATTAAATAGGGTAAAATTTTGTAACATGCCGAATTTAAATAATGTCTTAATTTAACCAAGTGGAGATTAATCAAAGTTAAAAACGTTGGTTATAACATAAATAATGGGATTAAGTAGGCGCTATTTATTTGCCTTATTTTGTAAAAGCGTGTTTGTGACTCAAATTACGTTTTTGAGGAGTCATTATACACCATATTAAAGTAACTTTTTCAACCAAGTAGCATTTTGTAAATTTATATTTATTCGTCATTTTGTTCCAAAAAAATAGTCATTAATTATTGCACAATAATTTCATCATGATATATTAACAAAAGCTATATAAATTTGGAAGAAAACAAAATGGTTCTAACTACTCATAGTCAACACTTTCTTTTTTAATTTGTTTTGTCTAATACTTTTCAATTTTGCTCCAAATTAAATACATTTATTCTTGAAGTTTTTACTAAAACATTACCTGAAAATATGAATCTCAATTTTGGTATGAGTAATCTCCTATCAATAACCGTAGCGCATAATTTTTTCGTCTGAGGTAAATTGCATTCTCAGAAGCTCTATCATTTACGACTTACGATACACAAATGACTCACCTTCAAGAAGCATTGAATTCTGCATCCCAACAAAATCAATAACTTATAATCAATCTTAATGACTAATTAGTCCATGATTATGGTCTTTAAAAATATGAAATATCTCCAATATATGAATAAGTGTAACTCCCTCATCATCAAGACATCAACATGCACCTAAATTATTGCATGTACTACTTTTCCCCTCCCACATTTTCTTTCACTTTATATATTAATTCTTACAATAAAATAGTAGGCTTGACAATTAAACACACTCTCTCTCCATCTCACTTTCTCTTTCTTGTATTAGAGTGTGTGTGTGTGTGTATATATATATGAGTGAAGAAGCTCACACACAATCTTGAACATTGATTAAATAGTTCTGGTTATTTAGTTTTCTTTCTCTCTGCACTTTTCTTGAAAGTTCGAGACAAAAATGGAGAATACAAGTGGGCTTGTGCCTATTGAGAGTCCTAAACTCAATGCCACCATTCATAGCTTTTTCAAAGACAATTACCCTTCAGATTTTCTCAAAAAGGTAATTTATTTATATATAATTTATTCTTCTTCCTACGTTCTGAAATATCAGTATTAAGCATCTCTTCTTCATTTTGCAAAATAATTCCCTATTTAATTACAAATTATAATCCCAATTTTCTAATTAGTTAGTTTGTTAATTAATTACTGCATTTAGTAACTTAAATTACCAATCTATAGGTACTAGGTAGAGGTTTGTGAAGTGTATAGAAACACGTCACACGTCGCACGTAAACTTGACTTGTCGTTTAGCTTGTTACCTAGTTGGCACGTATGTACGAATATTATTCCCACCATTTGTTTTTAATAGTCATATTTTATTTTATTTTTCTTATTTTTAGATATATATTTCAATCCATAATTAAGGTTTATGTATATAATTTTTTTTATTTTATTGGTATGTGTAATTTTATTTTGATTTGTATATAATAATGATTAGCGATTGATTAATTGATGAATAGGTAATTGCGGAAATAATAGCGACCTACCTATTGGTGTTTGTGACATGTGGATCGGCAGCGTTGAGTGCAAGCGACGAGCACAAGGTGTCGAGGCTCGGGGCGTCCGTGGCCGGAGGGCTCATCGTCACCGTCATGATCTACGCCGTCGGTCACATATCCGGGGCCCACATGAACCCCGCCGTCACCCTTGCCTTTGCCGCGGTCCGTCATTTTCCCTTGAATCAGGTTAATTTCATATTCATTAATTATTTTGAATTAATTATATGGTCCTATCCACTTGGTGGATATATATTTCTGAATTTATACTTTTTAAATGCATGGTTGGGTTTTTAATTATTGATCAATTGATTATTGAGTACACATTTTTATTATTGATTCAATATATATTATTTCATCTATCCATTAGAAATAGTAATGTTTTTTTTATTAGATCATTTTATTAAAAATTATCACTTTTTTTTAAACGAACAAAGTTTTACTTTAAAGTAGTACTAGTTTTTAATTACTTTTTAAAAACATAATTATTAATTTCTTAATTTTCATGCATAATCTCTTATGATCACTTTTAAGGATAGTAGTATTTATGTAATTGCATGAGATGTGTGAATATTGTATTGATGATCACATGGGGTGGTGAGGCCCTCATGTCTCCTTAGTAATATTATTTATTAAGATCAAGTTGAGTGTCTCACTTTTATGTTTTTTTATTTAATACTAAGATTTATTCCACTCAATTAGGATGTGTAATTATTTGTTAACATTGATTGAATATGATCACTTTTATCTATATTTCTTGACTTCAATTATTGAAGTTTTAAATGGCTAGATCATAATGTGTAATTTATATATGAGCATAGAACATGACCAAAGGAATCATTTTATTTGGAAACATATGCACCATCCAAATCTCCTCTCCCACTAGCAACATTATTCCAAAACTACATCACCATCATTTAGTTAATATACAGAAGATAAATAACTGAATGTAATAATATTAATGCAGAATATATAATAATGAAATAGAGGTTTTAATTTAATTGGGAATAATTAATATGTGTAGGTACCATTTTATGCAGCAGCACAAGTAACAGGAGCAACATGTGGAGGATTAACACTAAGAATTCTATTACATCCAATTAAGCACGTGGGCACAACTTCTCCTTCTGGAACTGACCTTCAAGCCCTTGTTATGGAGATCGTCGTCACCTTCTCCATGATGTTCGTCACCTCCGCCGTCGCCACCGACACCAAAGCCGTAAGCTTTTATATATTATGGTTATGTTTGGTATTTAAGGTGCGATACGCATCTCATGATAATTATACTATAAATAATGCGTATCGTACATTAGATACCAAAATAGCTTAATTGATTTTCTTGATTTTAATTTGTGTGTATAGTAATGCAATTTTAATTTACACACATATATATAGATAGGTGAGCTTGCAGGGATTGCAGTTGGATCTGCAGTGTGCATCACTTCAATCTTGGCAGGGTTAGTAAAACTTTGTAATTTGATTTCAATTTTAATAACAGAATAATTCTTTTAATACAAATTCTATATTTAAATGTCAAAATTTGGTAAATTTGATACAAATTGAATAGATCAAATATATGTTGTTATATATAACGTCTAAAGTCTTGAGCTATCGATATCGCAGGCCCGTATCCGGAGGGTCGATGAACCCGGCCAGGACGCTTGGGCCCGCGATAGCAAGCAACTACTACAAAGGCATTTGGGTGTATGTGCTAGGCCCAGTGTGTGGAACCCTAGCGGGAGCATGGTCATATAATTTTATTCGTGTTTCCGACAAGCCTGCCGGTGCCCTAACACCGCATTTGTTGTCGTTCAAGCTCCGTCGCACGAGGAGCGACGACAACACACCAGCAAACCACAATGTTAATCATGTTTGATGTGCAATGGATTGTTGTGAGATGAATGTACCTTAAGATTCTTGTTATTTTCTATGCATATAATGGACTAGTATCCTATTAACTTTGATTCACTTCACTTCACATGTCAACAAAGTTCGACTCGAGTTTGATTCGAGATTAGTTCGTCCATCATTCGGTATAGTATATTCAAAATAGTAATATATTGGGCGGCAAAAATCAAAATTTTGGGCAGGAATTGGAATAGGCCGGCCCATACCATCTGATACAGTTACGGCCCAGCCCATATTCTGATTCTTGATTCAGTTAAGGCCCGGCCCATTCGTTGCTTGGGATATTTGGAGTATTATTATTAGTAACTATATAAATAAAATTTAGTCTAGTGCTATTCTGTTTTTTTAAGTATGGGCTATGTGTATTTTGAAATTTTAGTGAAATTACTATTAGCATATTTGTTTAGAAAATTGAAATTAATATAATAGTCTGTGGATGGTTTCACATTATGAAAATTGAAATTGATAAAATAGTAAGTGTACGGATTAGCCGAAAACAAACCGTTTTTAATGAAATTCATAAAGTATTAATTTAAATAGCAAAACTTTCTAATAATGTATATTTTATAATATTATTTAAACTAAGCACATGCATAGTTATATTATGTCTATAGGGTTTTGAACTAAATCACTAGTTTTTGTTTTCTTGTTTCTTCCTTTTCATAGTTGCAACTTTTCATGTGAACTATCAAAAGTTACATTGCAATTGAAACACTTTTATTTAAAGAAACCCTTTTTTCAACCTCGTATTCCATATTGGAAACCAATTGAACTCCTTTTCTTTACAATTCATACATCTTACTTTCATGCCTCTTTATTGAGATAAAAACAAGCCTGAAAAAAGTATAAACAAAAAAAGATATGAAATCTTCCAATTTCAAATAGATTAAAGTATATCGCTCGTAATTAACAATACACAACGAATCATGTAACTGAAACGAAATAAACATCAAAGCAACGTAAAATTTGAACACAAGAGCTTCATAAAGTAGACGATTTCATAAATAAAGATTGGTCCGCAGCCAACTCTCGATCGAGACAAACCCTCGAAACGGAGTGACATAGCAACATAGAAAAAATACATCTAATAAAAGACCAATCCAATCCAATACTATAATATATAATGCATTAGGAACACATATAATTGCCCAAACTGTCTCTCATACATTAGTAATTAGCACTAATTGCAGAGGATAAGTTGATAATTAAGAATCATCGTCATAGATTAATAATAATAATAATACTAGTAGTACTAGTAGTAAGCTTATGACATAATAGTCCTTGATTAAGTGTGTGAGGTGTGTGAGACTTCAAGGGCATTTTGGTCCGCCTTGCTGAGTCTTCCAGTTGTTGTAGCAAGGGCAAACTGCTTTATTACCATAATACCCCGGGGGCACACACAGACACTTTTTGCAGCACTTTTGGCAGAAGAACATGCACGGTTTATGGTATTGGGTCCTGCTGCACCTCCTCGTGCACTGTGAGGGGCATTCTGGTCATTTCACATCAACCAAATTCCATACATGTTAGTACTATTTTATAATCTTTTTATTATATACATTTGACCACTAGTCAAAGCTTTCACATTTTTCTCACAAAAATCATATCTTATAACAGCCTAAAAATCAAGTGAAAATATAAAAAAAAATCAGACAAAAATTTATAAAATTTAATTTAATACTTACGGAAGCTCTTGAGGCTACCAGGACCATACCCACTCTGTAATAATCCAAAAAAAATTCAAAATTAACACATTTTGAATAGTGAATTGATTTCAAGAAAAGAAAAAATAAAATAAAAATCCAACCTTGCTCAACTGGCCCTGAGAAAGAGAAGCCATGACCTGTGATTCAAAAAAGGGCAAGAACAAGAAAGAGTTAAGACAAGTTTTGTTCAAACTAAATGAAACCACATTGTAAGAGAAGAAAAGAGACAAAGCTACTCACAGGAAGTTGAAGCATGGAAATGGCAAGAAAGGAGAGAAAGAGGAATGCAAAGAACTTAGCCATTTTCTCAGAGTGGGAAAGGAGAAAAAGAAGAAGAAGAAGAAGAAAAGAGGCTGTTTGGTGTGAGGGAAATGTGGGTTTGTGAAGGGAGTTTAAATAGAGGTATTCTTCACCATTTTGTAGGGCCCACCTTGTCTAATTTTCAAGAATGAATTAGAAAGTCATTTTGGGATTTGTTTGATTTTATATTTTTCTGGTGTTTCATTTATTTGTTTTAGGATGTACATAGACTTATCCCTATTATAGAGATTAGATTGTAATAAGTGTATGGTCAATGAGTAAGTGGGCATTGTAATTATATGCATATGTGAATAAATGTTCCATGTTGAAAACCAGCATACCTATTCTCAAGTTATTTGAGTTTGTTCGAAACTTAATCTGATACAAAATGAGACGAGTTTGAGGTCGATACTTTTATCCAGTCTAATAATGCTCGACTTGTTCAATCCGCAAACATGTTGGGATGTGTTTGTTCAAGTGCATATTATTGAAGCTATTATTCACGAGCCTTCCACCAAGTCTCAAACTAAAATAATTCGTTTTCTAAATTAATAAATTTATATTTCGAGCTCGAGTTCAAAAACTATTAATATGAATATCAAATGACTCGAACTAGAAAATAATATAATCGAATTCCACACGAGACGAAACAGAAACTTTAATAATTGCATGCCGAGTTGAGATTAAACAACATATCAAAAATTGGGGTCGGTCTCGAGTCGACCTGAAACACTCTAATATTTTAAATGAAACGAACCGAACTAAATAGTATTCAGTTCAGTTTAGTTCGGGTGTATTTACAATACTTTAACATAGTTACAATAAAATGGTGTGAAAAAAGAAATTAGATTTTATCACATACAATGATACAAAAGCTCACATGCCCATCTCTCTCTGCATTATTGCAACTATTTTTCTTGTTATTTATTTGTGGTTATGTTTTAGATCTGTACCATTACAAGACACAGCAACAGAAGCTATGGCAGATTGGTTGATGGAGAATTTATTGACTATTTATAGCCACATACACCAATAATTACTATATCTAGATTAAAAGATAAAATAAAAAACAAGTCTTTAATTAAAAAACATTATGGTTTATTAATTACTGTCAAGTTCACTGTTAATTTAATATAAAAACAATAAATAAAATTGTAATGAAGGTTATAATATATTCTTACAAACCCTCTCACCTACTAACTTTAATTTTTTGCAGACATTCATAGAATAATATTATCTTATTTTAATCTATAAGTGGTGGCACACGTGACATGTATAAATATAAAAAATATTTGTACAAATATTCACATGAATATACATATACTGGTAGTGAAATTACTTCACATGGGTTCGTTGTGATTAAGAATAATTATTAATAAGCATTATACACTATTTTTAGAAAGTAAAAAAATATATATGATGTATACAGATTTAATAAGCATGTGAGACGTTAGTTAGGGAAGTTGGGGGAGAGGGCCCACTTATAATATATTTACAGGAAAAAAAAAGAAATTTAAACCCCAAAATAACCAATGGAAATTGTGAAAATATAAAATGAAAAATAAATTACTATGGGAATTTTAATAGTTGCTATTTATGAGCAATATGAAACTCACAATAATTAGTAATTTATTGTTCGAATTAATTTTTGTGCCTTTTTTAATCAATCAATGAATGTGATTAGTCCAATTAATTAATAGTAGCTATGATTTTCTTGAAAAAACAACATACTTGTGCATAAAATTCATCATTTTTTATTGAGTAACAATCGAAGTTTGACCAGGAAAAGATGAATCGGTTTCACTATAAATAGGGAGTAATTCACATACTGAATTATCCAATTTTATTTGATTTATTTAACTCCTTTGGTTTCAAAAAATATGTAGTATAATGGATCGGTTAACCAAATTGTTTTCTATTTTGTCATCCAATAAATTATAATTTTATTATTGTTTTAATTATTTAATAATTGAACTCTGTTACACACTTTTCTTGAGGTCTGAATTAAAATAAAACAAAAATAAAAGGTAGAATAATGAATGCGAAAGAGAGCATGTGGAGAGGCACATGGAGAGCGTGCTATGCGCTGTAAAACAAATCTCTAATTCTTATCTTTAAAAACGTAATCTCTCCATCCCAATAAGCATATATAACATAAAATTTTTGGGCACGATTATTAATAAGAGTGTATAAAGTAGTGTAAGAGTGATAAAAGTATTATGGTCCACACTTTTTTAAAGGGATAACTTTTACAATTTTAGAAATGTATCAAATTTAGTGGAACATCCAAAAAAGAAAATTGTATCAAGTTTAGTGGGACGGGGGAGTACTACATTTCTGAACATTTGCATGTTCCCTTTCTTCTCAATCTTTGTCCTATCCTATCTAACCCCTAATTTCATTATCCATTTATTTTTTTAGGTCACCACCATGATTCCTATCTTAACCCGTAATTCTCTATAAGTATTTTAGTTATAAAAACCATCAAACATCAGGTGTGAATGATCTAACGTCATTTGTTGACAACGATAATGAGTGGTCGTCCATTACTCAATCGAGTAGGGTCTGATATCATATTAAACTTTGATATCATACTCAATTCTCCCTAAAATACTCTGATATACGAAAATTTTAACAAGCCCCATCACGAGAGGAGAGGCGTGTACAATCCAACGCCATCTATCAAACATAGATATTTCAATCAATTCTCTAAAAATGGGGAGTAATATTTATTGGACCATATTTAATTAACAATGGACTGGGCCTTTTAGGAAGAATGGTCTCAACTAGGAAAAACAAGTGATCAAACTTGGTGGGGCTTTAATATCAAAATAAGTTTTTATATTTATATGATGAATATTTTTGAAGTATAATTTTTGGGGAAAAATATGTGGGATAATATCATAAGCATGGAGATAGTAGTGGGCTCTGAATAATAAAATGGGCCAAACTTTCCTCCTTTTTGGGCCTCACTGGGCTTGCATTATGCTTCTTTTACTTTTCCTGAGAAGCTGCATTCTTATTTTATTTATATAATTTTATAATATAATATTGAATCAATCTAATCAAAATATACGAGCTTTAGTCGAATTTTCAAATTAAATACAAACTTTCAAATTCAAATTAAAATTGTTAAAAATAAATCCTCATGTACATTTTTTTTCTTACCAAAATCAGTATAATTTTACATCAACAAAAAATGATATATACATTTAATAAATGTATAATTACATATACTAAATCCATATATCGACCTAATTATTATGAGTATTTTTGCACGCTACAACAATTTCTTTTTGACCTTGAGTTAATTCCTTGCGTAATACTCCATCCGTACTCTAGCTGCAGGCGTACACAGGCGGCACGCAACTATGCCTTTAATCGAGCGAACGGACAAGACTTGAGCACAACTCGCTTGAAAGGCAGGAGACTGCTAGAATTTCTCCCAACAAATTCAATGATGAAAGGGGTAAAATTAGAAATTTAATACTATTTTTGTCTTGATTTTTGTAATAGAACACTTATTGGAGGACACAAAAATTTTCCTTAAGGAACACTTATTGGGGGACGGAGAGATTAGCTTGTTTTCTTGATAATTAAATTTTTGGTGTTTGAGGACACTTATTGGGGGACGAAGAGAGTAATCACTTCATCAAACAGTAAATTGTTGTGGTAGAAAGTCAACAAGCAGTTGTTGGCGCAGTAAAATGCGTGGACGCAAAAAAAGGCTTTTATTGATACACCAATCCTAAATTATAAATTATTTAGACCCATTAATTAATTAATGGTTTTAAAGTCTAATCATACATAGTTTAGTGATCTTGACAGCCGACATTATTTCAAGAAATGTTACTGTTACTTACAATAATTACGTTATCATAGATCCACTTTGGATTTTTTAGGCCTAATCATATTGAAAATAATAATGTAATGTCGGAAGGGGAAAATTGTTGCCCAATTATAGATTAATATTATATAGTGTATTGAGTTAGATGACAAATCTTGTTTTCATATCACAGTTGTTTTGATTATTACATTAGGTAAAATGAGTTTAATCACAGATGGTTGTTGGTGCTTGCTGCCATATTAATTGCCACATGTGGAATTTCTTATTATGACAAAGAATTAGAAGGGGTTGCGGTTATTGTTACGGTTTGAACTGTAATAGAAGTGTCAGCTTACGATTTTATTAATTCAAAACTTTAATCCAACTGGGGTTATTATGGTTCACACTTCGGAATTTGAATCATTCAACGTGCTTTCGACTGTGAACCGTCTATTAATTAATGAGTTATAAGCAATGATCATATATAATATATTTCATTTGTCATGTTAAAAGCGACTTGCTTCTTTTTTTACACGTAAAATAAGTAGTGTAAAAGATGAAAATGTGATGAGGTCAACACATTTTAAATAGTCACTTTTTGTTATTTTTGAAAACAAACCAATATTAAATAAAACAATCAAAAAGAAAAACAAACCGCTTTTAACGATACAAATGATGTAATAAATAAAATTGAATTAGGGGTAGAAAAAAATATTAGAAATGCAAGGGAACCGACATTTCACGTTTCCAAATATTTAGAATCAGAACCGAACTATTTCCAACATGGTATTGTCCATAACCGAACTATCGGAAATAATTACGATTTCCGTAATTATCGTCTGAACAACTTTACAAATAATGATAATTCTTATTAATTCTATCTTATAATTGGGAGATGGAATATTGAGTTTGTATAAATCCCTAATTTCACCAAGATTTAACTACACAATCAAATGGAAGTAATGGATTTTTCGTGACTGGATCTTTAAAATTTCAATAATAATCTATTATTATAATAATAAATTAAGAGCATAATTTAAATGATTAATTAATTAAATTAGGAAATAGACAGGCATGTGGAGAGTGATGGGTTTAGTTGTGGGCTTTTTCTGTTTTTGGTTGGTAATCCATTGTATAATGGTGGGCCCTTTTTTCACTTTTCATTATTCTTTTCTATCAAGCCCATTAATTATTCATAAATTTATAGTTTATATACAAATTAAAGAAACATATTCATATAACACACAAATTATCAGTTTTTTCGAAATTGTAGATAAGGATTGAATATGTTATGCAATACTCAAACTATTAATATTTCTCAAAATAAACATAAAAATAAAATTTATGTAGATAATTAATTGAGATATTTGTAATAATGAATGTGCTATTTAAATGATGTCGACTCATTCAAAATTAATTTAATATATTATTACTTGGATGAGTCAATACGTACTTTTCCAATTATTGCAAAAGTTTATGAAATGTCGCTTTATTTAGTCCACTACTAATGAATCAAATCTTTTACAATATATTTCACGTTTGAATAAAGAATAATCCCATTTTAATACATTTTGTTTTTTTTTAAAACAATATGGCTTATAAGTATGTATTAAAAATTACATAATGGTGAATTGCTACATATGTTTTATTTAATTATTATATGTGTATATATTTTTAATGTGGAATGTTCCAATTTATTGTTTGGGTCTCAAAATGCAGAACATGCTAGACTATAAATTTATTTGTTATTTCAGAGCAATTTATTGCAGCTACCAACTAATAATGGTCCCTAGTTTCTAACTCAGGCTCTATCATTTAAAGATTTTTACTGATTTAAATTAATATTTAACTAATTATAGACTTGGGATTAGGTCAAACATGCCATATTTGATTAAGGCGGCGAACGAATAGAGCTACTTTCTAAATATTGAAGATTCGATTTAGAAAAAGTTGGTTCAAAAGTCGACTCAATAATAAACGAGTCGAACTCGAATCTAACTATGTTTAACTCGTTGAGTTCGTAAATAGTTCGAATTTGTTGTTCACAAGCATTTAATTGGAGCATGTTCACGAACTTTTCATTGAACATTTAATTATATGTTCAATCTAGCATTTAGTCATGCTTCAAATTATATAGTTAATTTTCTAAAATAAAAAAATTATACGAGCTCGAACCCTGGTCTGAACCAGAATTCGAACTCCAACTCCAACTCAAAAAGATTTAATACAATAGCGGGCGTAGAAAAAAATGTTAGTTTGGCATGAGTTTCGATTTATCAATTTAATTTTTTTTACTATAATTCAAATTGATAGAAACAGCTTTTGTAGAAATACTCGTAAAGATACTGATAAAATTACAATTTTTAAATTATAAAATATATTAAAAAAATTGATAGGAACCCATTCTTCATTAGCTTTAGATCTGTCACTGTATTAATATAAATATCAAACGAATCAAACTCGAACTATTATATGAGTCATAGTCATCTCGACTCGCTTACACCCTAATTCGATAGTCAAATAGTACTCATCTCGACTCCTTTACCCCTAATTCGATAGTCATATATACTAGTTAACTATTATGTGACTCATAGTACAAAATTAAATAAGTATTAGAACTAATATAAAATAGTAAAATAAAAGCAAAACCTGCACGAAAATCCACACACGACCGTGGAAAAATTACTGGATAATTTTACAAAATGACAGCGATTGAGTGATAGAAATTCCTGGTCAAAAAGCTGTGTTAAAATGGTGCAAAAACATTAACCATGACGTAATTTTACTGCAGATTTTTACCTCAAATAATTAAAAAAATTACCTTATTTATAATGGTGATGAGCCATGAATGGACTGAGCTTTGAACAGTAGCTTCTATAATATAATTTGGCACTCACTGCAGAACACTAATATTCTTCAATAAATTAATTAAATCTTCCAATTTTCAAGGCACAATAATTTTTCATCTTGTCTTTTCTTTAGATTTATTTGCATATTAAATTAAAGAAAACATTTCACGTCACATATTTTGGTAATAAATTATCTCTTCATGTGTAAAATATGATTAAATAATGTACTTTGACGATAAATAATTGACAATGCCCCAATTAAAAAAATAAAAATTATAGCATAAATATTGGTTCAATTAATTTGAGTCACATAATTGGGTATATTTAGAATTAATGAAGGTAAATTAGAGTAGCTACTTGCAGTTTTGAGGGTTTGATTTGGTGAGAATTTTGAAAAAAAAAATTGCATGACTATTAATTGACTTTTCATAAAATTAAATAACTCCCATTTAATTGTATCTCTTTTTATTTCACATATGAAAGTGAGGTTGGTTTTTGCCTAGTAAATTTTGGTAATTAAATTGGACTTCATTTTTCATATCTGCCTAGCTAAAAGTTTTAACATAATCACCAATAAACTACACTCACCATTTATTATAATTAATTAATTGTTAAAATCAACCATTAACATGAACTATTAATTTTATATATAAATATAAGTACTCATTCCCATTTTTAGTATCTGATTCTAATAAATCACACACATATAATAAATAAATGAATTTATATTTCTAATCTTATTAACATATTTTGATAAATTCATGTAATTGATATAAAATTTGAAAAAGTTTTAAAATGAAGATAATATTAAATTTTGTCATAAATTAAATTTAAAATATAATAATTGTTTAGACACAAGAAAAAATTGAAATAAAATACTTAAAAATGGGAGTAATTTTTTTCATAATATTTTGGATAGTGATTAAATATTGGGTAAATTTTCGTAGCCTATAAAATCATGCAGAGCCTAGTTTCAATGCATTACACTATATAATTATAATTAATAAATTAGTAATTTAATACACATCTAATATTAGAATCTGATGTCATGATTGGTTGGATGATGTCATCAATTGTACAACTTTCATCACTTTCTTACACACCTACTATTAATCCTATTATGACCACTTCAAATCACCACTAATTTGATTTTTATATTTTAAGAAGTAAACCTAAATAAAAAAAATGTATAATGAAAAATAATTGTAGTTTCATAATAAGTTCAACTAAACATGTCATGTTTTGACTAAAAATGTGAGAACTTTATAATCAAAACATGACATATTTATTGGGACAAAGGGACTATTTCAATAAAAATATAAAATTATTCCTATATCCATAAAAAATTATTTCGATACTATCGATACGAATTTTTAAAAAAATTAATATTATGACTTTAATGTATCGTAAAAAAAAGTTGCCACAATAAGATTATGTATACTTCCTAATTGGGACTTGACAGAGATATGTTTGGTATCAACGAAAATTTGAATGATAAAAGAGGAAAATAAGTATAAAGTCTATTATTATAATTTAAAATCTGTATTGTGAGAAAATTAACACTTTATATATATTCAAATCAAGTAATAATATTATATATATTTGTCGAATTAACTTAAATTTCAGTTACGAGTAACTATTCGCTGTAAAGTACGATAAATTTTATAATTTATTTTCAAAATAGTTATGTCATTGAATTCTTATAAAGTCAAACTAATTTGATTTTGTATATTTTCATAAAATTCAAACTGCAAATAAAATTGAGGGAAATATGTCTTTTTTTCATGCAGTTGATAATATTTATTGTAAGGAATTGAAGCAAATTATATTTAACATTGGCTAACTGTACCACTGATGTTTTTGTCGAATTGACTTAAATTTCAGTTACAAAAGGAAATTACTTCTGGCATAACTGAATCAAAACGTTGACTTTTGCAATTTTATTTGAAAGGCAAATTATATTATACTCAATAGATAAATATTATACATTTTTAATATAAAGTTTATTAATTATCATTTTCCGATCAGAGTTATTGATTGAGATATATTTTAATATTACTCAACACAAATTAATTAAAAAAATAAAATTATATTAACACGTACGCTAATATAACATCACGTGACATTATTACATCAATCGTAAATACATTATCTGTCATATTCTATTACAGAAAAATTAAACATGTCTCTAATTCAACCAAACCAAACCTAATAATATTATTGTACCAAGGAGTACAAAAAAACCTGCAACCACTATAAAACTAATTTAATTATATATATACAAAGCTCAACTCTCATAGTGACAAATCAAGAGAGTTTATTATTCAAAATGGGTAAAGTACAATTAAAATAGAACACATTTTTTAGTCAAATGATGGTACAATTATAAAGAAATTCACACGTGTTGGATTAGGGGGCTGTTAAGGAACACGTGTCTATTTTAATAACACTTTGAGGAGTTAAACGTGATTATTTAATTTTTAATTACCCCATGCAGTAAACTCCAAAAAATCATACGTCCAAATTTAGGACTTTGGGATTAAAAATTAATTTAATTTTCTTCAACTACTTGGGATTAGAAAAGAGATTAAGATGACCTCACTTATTTATTTATTTATATTATTTGATTTTTATATAAAAAAATAAAAAATATACTTATAGATAAATATGTTTAAATTAATGGGACAAAAAACTCAACGTCTCAAAATTCTATAGAATCCGACAAAAGTAGTTTTAAATTTAGGGATGTAGCCATCGAGTAACCCATGGTCCTCATGAACCGTGCAATTTGACGGTTTTGCCCCCACATGAATTTCATGAACGTAAAGTACTAAACATTGCCTTAAAAAAATGAAAGGTTCAAACTAAAGTTTGTTAGAAATTAATTCATTCCGTAAACAAATTGGATTGGAGTTTTAAATCGAGTTTGATTTTTTTTTCTTTTTACATTATATTCGAATAAAATAGTAGTCGATCTGAAAGAATCTCGAATATATTTGAATATACTCTTAATTGGTCGGGTTTTGAATAATTACGAACGAGCATGTTCATAAATTTAATAATTAATCGAGAGAGTGTTTAAATTATATACGAATTAACTTGTGAACTTTTCCAATTAATATCAAATATAATATACTTTCTCGTTTCACTAATTTGAATTGATAAAAAAATACTTATAATTTTAATTAAAACATACCAATTATATTTATATACGTTATAAGTAGGCTACAATTTTCGTATAATAAACCAAAAAAATAACTAACTAAATACTATTCATTTTATCTAGAAAGTTCTCTTATTAATTAATTTCGTCAACTACCAACTCCGCTATCATTAAGATTATATATGATATTTTATCTAAAATATAATTACTAGTATTTTTTATCTTAATGACAAATTATGAGTTTGTTATATGTAAAAAACGCGCATAATTTTAAGCAAAATAGTCCAATTATAATAGCAAGAAAGACATGCATCAATTCAAAGAATATAATTAACAAATTCAAATTATTAAATTGAATAATAAACAAATAAATAAATATTCAATTACAATACGCAATTGATTTGGACTCAAATGCACATGTAAAAGTGAAACTAATTTATGAAATGAGGGCGGAATTTCCAACTTTACATCTCAGAATATTCGAAAGCAATGTGGGTAAAGAAGGGTAAATTGGGGAGGATGGGGATAAGAAAATAAATATAATTTGGAAGAATGGCGGAATGGGCAATTTGGGTGTTTGATGTTGAAACATCGAAGAAGGAGGGGGTGGTGGGGTTGGGGTGGGGTGGGGTGGGTGGGGGTGTCAGGGGTAACTTTGACAAATTAAGGTGGGCTCAGTAAATAGAGCAGAAGAGCAGAGACTGCCTTGTTTTATTTAACGTCAATCAGGGTAAAAAATAATATGCGACTCTCACGCAACCTTGTACTTTACTCCTCGCTTCCTGCTTTATTACCAGTATTCTTTTCTTTCTTTTTTATTTCTATTATTATTATTATTAAATTAAGAGTAATTAGCAATATAACTACTTTTAATCTTATTCTATCGCATTAATTCAAACACACTTTCATCGTAAAATTATTATATTTTTCGTTAGTGTATATAAATAAGTAGGACAGATGAAATAGTTAATAATGTGACATCAATGCCGTATATGTTTATTTATATTTGAATATTTATGTTTTTGAATTTTGGCGATTTATTTGATCTAAATAGGGTATTATGTAATTATTTTGGATATTCAACGATAAATTTATTTACACATTAGGATTACGAGTTTGAAAAATAAGATATACTTTATATATTCACGAAATTGGTTCGTCGCGTGGGTTGGCAAATTATGAAGTTATTATTATGTATTGTGTGTTGAGTGGAGTTTTGGTGTCAGTTGATTTGTTTGTTGTTAATTGAATTGTGAATATTGAGTGGGAATTCGATTTTTATGAAAATTAATAAAATAATAAATTTAATTGTGGGATATGGGCTAAAATAGAATATTGAGTGGGAAAAAGGAGTATTTTATTGAAAGGTTTAATGTAATGACAAAAATAAAGAGGAAAAAAGTAGGTGAATGAGATGAAAAATGAAAATGGGTAATGAAATGACATGAGAAAGGAGGGGAAGAAGGGGAGGCATTTGCTTATAAATACACAGTAACATTGTTAAGCAGAGATTATAAGTGAGGTTAAAAGAGCCCAAAAAGAAAGTGGTTGTTAACAAGGACAGCCACAGACCTCATCTTCTTCTGCTTCTTCTTCATCTTTCTTTTTTTTCATCATTCTCTCTCTATTGCTGGCTTAACCCTAATTAGTTTGCTAATTGCTTACTGTTTCTAAGCCTTCACTAAAGAGAGGAGTGAGTTTTGAGTTTTTGATGATATTTGTGTAGAGATGGAATTGGGCAATTCTACTGTTAAGACACCTGAAGCTGAAACTGAGACTCCGACCCGGATCCAACCCGTTAAGGGGGGTTCCGGTGCCGGGTTCAGCAACGGCGTGCTCAAGCGCCACGCGCCGCTGTATCTCCAGCAGCAGCTGCAGCTCCACCACCATCCTGTGGTGGTTACCTACAAGGAATGTCTGAAGAACCACGCTGCCAGCCTCGGTGGTCACGCCGTCGACGGCTGCGGCGAGTTCATGCCGGCGCCGGCGTCGCATCCTGCGGAGCCGGGCTCTCTGAAGTGTGCAGCCTGCGGCTGCCACCGCAACTTCCACCGCCGGGATCCGGAGGATCCGCTGGCGATGCTGCCGCCGCCGCCCAGCGCCGCCCCGGCGCTGGAATACCATCCCCACCACCGCCACCACCCTCCCGCTCCCGCCGCCCGTGGCGGCGGAACGAACGGGAACGGGAACGGGAGCGGTAACGGCAACGGCAACAACAGTGGGAGCAGTCTGAACAACTCGCCGTCGCCACCGCCGATCTCCTCCTCGTACTACCCGTCGGCGCCGCACATGCTGCTGGCCCTCAGCCATGGACTCTCCACCACTCCCGACGGCGGCCACACCCACACCATCAACCCAATCTCCGCCGCCACTCCGCCGATGCTCAGCCCCGGCAGCAGCCGCAAGCGCTACCGCACCAAATTCACCCAGTTCCAAAAGGATAAGATGCTCGATTTCGCGGAGAAGCTCGACTGGAAAATGCAGAAGCGTGACGAGGACTCCATCCATTCCTTCTGCGGCGACATCGGCGTCGACAAAGGCGTCTTCAAAGTCTGGATGCATAACAACAAAAACACCTTCGGCAAAAAAGATCACCCGCCGCCGCCGCCAGCCAACAACACTAATCCTACTGAAATCTCTACTCCACCGGCGTCCGCCAACGGCAACGCCATGAACTACACCACCACCTACCGCCAGCACGACGGCAGCAGCAACGAAATGAAGGAGGAGGAGATCAACGGCGAGGAACTGGGGCAGCTCCACCTTCATGACAACCGAAGCGCTCATTCTCATGCTCTTGCTATGGGTACTAATGGGTCTTCTTCTTCTTCTTGATCGATCATTTCCTTCCCATGGCGACGGATTAAATAAAGTTTAGATAGCGAGGACCGAAAGGAGAGTTGCAGGCACAATGGTTTATTAGTTTCTTGATTCTGGTACTCATTTTAGATTTTCATCATTCTACATCTTTTTTTTTTCAATTTTAGCTTATTGCTATGACTAGTCTTGAATCATCATCAAAATTTCTGAGGATCAAACTATATGGAGGAATTATTAGACATTGCAATTGCCATTTTTGATCATTTTCTTTAATTTCTTCGTTCCATGCTCTGCAATTTTCTTTCTTCTTTCTTTCTTCCAATCTTGATCTTGCTGTGTGTTATTAGGGCTTTGAATCTGCAATCCTTTGAATTTTCTTGAATTTCTGCATTTGAATCGCCATGCATGAAAATCATGGGATGGGTTGTTTTGTCCGATGCAAAACAGAAAAAAAGAGAGGCATAAATTGAGGTTGTTTTATTTAATTCAAATTGCAAAAATAGCATTTTCTGTAGATACTTCCATTTTTATTTCAGCAGAGAAAAAGGATATTGATTTTTATCTATATTTTAAAATTTTATTATTCCTAAGTGCATAATTTAATGGTTCTTTAAATTAGATGTCAATGTTTCTTGCATCCTTTACTTTATTATCCCTTCTTCACAAGTTTTAATCTTTATCTACACCCTATTGTTATTTAGACAACCCTTATAGAAATACTAAACATAATCCCAACACTAAACATGTCTTATTGTGAATTTCTTGCATCTTCTAGTTTATCCCTTTTTTACAAGTTTAAATCTTTATCCACACCCTATTCTTATTTAGACAACCCTTTTAAGAATAGTAGTACTAAACAAAATTCCAGCACTAAATATGTCTTATTGTTCTATTGTACAAGTTTTAATCTTTATCCACACCCAATTGTTAATTAGTCTTAATTAGACAACCCTTTTAGAGAATACTAAACATAGCCCAACACTAAACATGTCTTAGTATAGTACTTTTGCTTATTTAGCATGTCTTAGGACAGTAGAGGTCATGCTATAACTTAGCTTTGAAACTATACCATGATTTATTTCCTTAAACATGTTCTTGGTGGACCCATTAGTTTAGATTAACGTAGGCCATAATCACCAACTTAGCTACCCAATTAAGTGAAATCTCTACTAATCAAACCTCGCTTTCAAGACAAGCATGAGTTATGAGGTGCTGCATAGTAATGTGATGAATGACATGTCTGCATATTTTATTAGTATTACTCTTAGTGTGTATGTGTTTGTGTAATTATTGGAAGGTGACGAGATGGGAATGTCTTGTCCATCCATCACCTCTGCTACTGTTTGTGTTGTTGGTATGAGAGGGAGAGAGACAGAGAGTTTTGGTAATGAAGTGAGTAATCTTGTTTTCTTGGAGGGGTGCAAAGCCATTTCTGTGTGTGTGTGTGTGGGAGAGACACAAAGAGAAAGAGAGAGAGATAGAGATTCAACAACCAAAGGTATGGGTCAGTCCTTTCATTAATTTCTGCAGAGAGTGGGTAATGGGTACATAGCTGGATTTCTTGAGATTTTATCTAAGTTTGTGTAATATAGTTTGCTTCATCACTATTGCAATGTCTATGCCTCATTTTAGTCCTAACACCTATCATTGTTTCTTCCATGTATGGGAATCATAATGCATCTACTCATCACTAAATTCAATTCATTTCATGGTTTTTCTTGATATATTTCAATAGTTTTGTTTTGGTAGAGGCTTTTTGGGCATTTGATCTTGGCCCCTACTCTCCATGTCCCACAGTGTTTATTGATGTCTTTATATCAATGTATACTAATCATACTAGTGATAATATTATTAAATGTTTTGCTTCTAAGATTCATACCCATATAGTTATGAGAACTAAACTCTTAGTAGCTCAATTTTCGTTTGTTCGGTAAACGAACTGAACTCGAGTCGGGTTTTGGATAGTCTGCGAATTTTGTTAATCTGTTCACGAATTTTTAAAACTTGTCGAGTTTCGAATTGCTGACAAATTTTATATACGAGTCAGTTCATGAACTTGTCCAATTACATGAATTTTTTAACAAGCTCAAACTCGAATACTCTATTATATCAAATAATAAATAAATTTTACTCGACGATTTTTATTTATTGAGCTGGACTCGGATATGGTTTACAAATTTGAACATATCCCAAACATAACGCTCTTCGATTTAATTCCGTTCAATTATAAGCCCAACATATGTCACAATTTGTTTTTTTTTTCTTTTTTATTTGTGGAATGAAGTATAATGTCATAAATTAATTAATTTATATACATGTGTGCACATGTTGTTTGAAAAGCTGTTGAAAAATAAAAATAGAGTTGACTTTATGGCAGGGTAACTTTATCTGGGTGTAATGTACCCTCCACAAATATGAACTCATTATTTATTGTCCATAGATATAATTAGGAAAATAATATTAGAAAAATGAAAGCAAAGCTAAAGAATAAAGTTATTTTTTTTTTCTTCATATAGTTCTTTTATTGCAACTTTAGAAATTCGAATAATTTTGCAATTGAGAAAGTAAATGTACTATGATATCACCCCATGGATGTCTATAATCAAATTATTTTTTTTTATAGTTTTAAATTAAACATTAATGTAATTTAATGCAAATGGAAAATATAATATTTGTAACAAATTTTTTTGATTGTTTATAAATTAAATGCAAATGGAAATATAATATTTGTAACAAAAAATGAGTCCTCTCATCCAATGAAGAAAAAAAGGTTCACATTCTATTTTCATTGGCATGTCTAAGTTCATATATCTTCTTACATAGACCTAATAATATCATATATCTTCAATTGAGTAGGTAATAATTGTAAATAAAATAAAAAAGCAATGCAAAAAATTTAAAATAATTATTGTTATGATAGGTGGGGATGGGAGTTTTGGGTAGTGCAACAGCTATGATATGTCTTAGCTTAAAATGGGACATGTCTAATATTAATTTAGGGCTTGATTTATATATGATACATGTTTTATCTATTTTTGGTCTCGTTTATCTCGTAATATAGTCTATAATATCGCTTGTTGTCGTTCGATTTGATGCTTTTGTATTCTATATATTTCACTTTAGGTAAAGATCGACACACGAAGCCGACAATGGTTGATAAGAGAAACGAGGCCGAAAAGAGGTGAAAAGATGAAGAAAAGGATGGAGGAGACAGAACGTGTGCCTAGCCGCTGGCTCGTGCACGAAGATCAGGCAGAACTAGGGGCTAGCGGTCGCTACCCCCTAGCGACCGCTGACCCCTTGAAATTTTGGAAGACAGAACAGTGGGGCAGCACTCGCTACCCCCTAGCGACCGCTACCCCTCTGCCGCAGTACCTCGTCCAACGCTAGGGCCTAGCGAGCGCTAGCCCCCAGCGCTCGCTAGCCCGACGGATGTCCCTTCTCCTATTTAAACCTCCACGCATGATTTTCAATGGAGTCTCACTTCACGTTTTTATTTTTTAGTCTAGGGTTTAGACCACGAGAGAAAACACTTTAGTCTAGATTTTTATTTCTTGTTTGTTCTTCAAATTCATTGTGGATTCGTTCGTGAATCAAACCCGAAGTATTTTAATGCATTGTTTACTTTTTCAATCAGTGAGTTCTTTTACTGCTTTATTTATTGCTTTATGAATTATTTTCTTTCCGTCTTTTTCTTGATTAATTTCAAATCCATTAATTCAAATCTTTCAATTATGTTAATTAATCAATTCAAGACATGTTTAAATTCAGTTTCCTTAATTCTTCGTTCTTAGATTTAGGATTTAATAGCTTTCTTAATTCATGCCTAGGTAATTCGTATTTTAAATTCCTTATTTTCATTCGCCTAGATAGATTAATTAGATTAGTTAAAATATCAAAACCCTTCTTTTTAATTGATTTCTGTTCTGCGACATAGATAGAAGCCCTGCTTAGCCTTCCTTGAGAATACGACTTAGGGTTAACTTATTAATATACAACGAACCCGTACTCTTGCGAGCAATTTTATATAATAAATTGTAAGTATATTGGCTGGAAAAATTTCTCGTGCCCGATACTGAGTCCCTTTATCGGACAGTGGGTCTGGTCTAAACAACGCCACGTACTACAGTTTAAAAATAAGTAGGAACAAATTTTGGGTGTATTGATTTAGGGATAATAGATATAATTATTCATTGGATCAAGTTTGGTCGAGGCCGGCTAGCTATGGACTGGTCCATAATCGATCCGCTATATTAAGTGTATTATAGGCAAAAGTGAGTTTATTTTAGGTTTTTTTTATACTGGAGAGCCGAGTCGTCTATAATAAGATCCTTCTCAAGCACAATCACATCATTTCGAAATCAGATAATTTAATTCTTCTCAAGCACAATAATACCATTTCGAATCTAATTAGGTTTAAACCATTTAGAAAAACATTCGAGTTCGAATAATACGCGATGTGATTTTTAAATTTTGATATATTAGACAATTGAAAAAAAATAAGTTGAATAATTAATTAGGTCAAATAGGATAATCTCATCATTTAATAACATAATTCACAAATTGGACCACCTCATCCTTTACCCAAATAAATGGATTCTGCACTTTCGTTTTATTAATTTTTCTGCAAATTTTCTACTTTTCTCAAGGTGGTCCCTTAATTATTACATTCATCAATTTGCATTTTGGTCATAGTTACATAAATAAATTAAAATATAATCAAAGTGAAGTTATTATGATGAGTTTTGTAGATAAATTACAGATGTAAGTGTGTGAGTATAGTTTATATTTATATTGTCATAACGTCACTATCCTGTGTCACATTTTTGTGTGAAAAGATTAGTATAGTCATGATTTTAATGTACTTATTATTATTGTTTTACTTTGCTTCCACAAAGAGACATGTAAAGTGAAGCAATTTGGCATGCTTCATGTTTGATATTGAAAGTTATAGTGTTATGTTTGAGCATTTGGCAACAAAGGCTTACAATATTCCCCCAATAAAAAAACACACATTTTAAAGATATAATGGTCTTCAATAATCATCACAATCCCAACTCTTATATTGTTTCATTAGTTCATTTAAATCTTGAGGTTTCTTTAAAATTGGATTACATTAACATTAAATTACATGGCTGTGTCACGAAGGACTCGAACCTGAGACCTTAGTCTTGAACATTAACCTCACTACCATTAGGCCAACACACGCACGCCCTTGAGCTTTCTTTAGAAGTAAAGTTCTCATCCACAAATTAGAAAGAAAAAAAAAACAAAACACAAAACGACATCAAAATACACAACATTTATCTATTAAATATTGCTAATTAATAATTCTATATATATATATATATTTTAAAAAATTAAATATCAATTGCTGGAATAGCTCAGTTGGTTAGAGCGTGTGGCTGTTAACCACAAGGTCGGAGGTTCAAGCCCTCCTTCTAGCGTTATTTTAAATTAATTATTTGTTTTTCTTTTTCCATTTCAAATTATTTTCTTTCCCCCCAAAATCCACACAGCATTACGACGTGTCATGAGAGATATTTTCAAAGAAAGCATAAAAAATAATGTAATGTTAAAAATCCAATAATTATAAAAGCTTAATAAAAAAATTTAATTCCACATTAACTAAATAATAATAACATACAAAATAAATAAATAGTTGAATTTTGTATAGAAATACTAGTAATAGGTAGCAACTATATATATCTATATATGTGGTTGCATGTGAAAAATCAATTAATTGAATACATATGTTTGGCCATAGGCTATAACATCATACGGTTTCTCATGTGGTGGGGGAAATGGCATGTGATTTTTAGGGTGTTATGGAATTTTCTTTTTTCAAGAAACAATTTTGAATTGAAACCTATAGTGTTTGGTTTAATTAAGATAAAAAGACTAGTGGGAGTTTGATATTTTTGTGGGAAATTATGTGACCAAGTTAATCAAATTGGTCCCCTTTAAAGTGGTGTCAATTAATTCATGTGACACCCATTTGCAAAATCCATTATAATTTCATTGTAATCATGATTTAATATTTATTCAAAAATATATATGTAGATGAGGGTGGATTGGTCATAGTGTTAATTAAGTTACATTTAGATTATGTACTAACATAATGAAACTATATCGTAGACCCTTTTGATTTAAATAAACTGTATTTTCATAAGTTTTTGGATACCATAGATGGATGACTCACCTTTCAGTAAGTGTTGGATTCCACATTCCAACAATTATAAAGAATTAATTATATTTTACGGCACAAACTTCATCTTGATATATTATCATCATATGATAACTTCGTCTATGATGGTAGCTATGGCTGCAAACGAGCCGAGTAGTGGTCTGCTCGGGTTCGACTCGTTTAATATTTTATATGTTCGGGCTCGGGCTCGGGCTCGGGTTCGAGTTCGAGTCGAACTTTAAATTCGTGCTCAAGCTCGGCTCGAGATAAAATATTTGAGCTCGAATTCAACTCGAGTTCGGCTCGTGTCCGGTTCGGACTTGAGCTTGAATTTGGCTCGTGAAAAGCTCGAGTTCGAGCTCGTTCCAAAATACATGATTTAAACATATATTCTTTTAACATTTTAAATGAACATAAACATATATTAAGAGTTCGCGAACCTGTTCGCGAACAGACTCGATTAATATACGAGCCGAACATGTTCGCGAGCAAAACGAGTCGAATACCATACTGCTCGAGTTCGGCTTGTTAATTTAGTTGAGCTCGATTTCGGGCTCGAGTTTGGCTCGTTTGTTAACGAGTTTGAGCTCGAACGAGCTTTTACCGAATCAAGCACCGAGTAAGTCTCGAATAGCTCGGCTCGTTTGCAGCCCTGTAGCATAAACGTCGTGTTGATATTATCATCGTATCATAAATTATTATGAAATTAAAACCGACAATTATGCTAAAAGTGTTTGCTATAAATTGCAAATAATTCTAGTATATATAGAATAAGTGCGATGAGACACCATTTTATAATGAATGATGTGAAGTTATTTTGTTCTTCAAATTTTGTGGTCCAATTAGAAATTGAATATTTATTAGGAGTGTCTTTAGCCATGTAGGCTTTGACATTCTTTATTGAGGTTTTATTATTGATTTTTCATTCTTCATATTTTCAAAATTAGGATAATAAACAAGTCAAGCAAAGCTGAGTAAAATATTAGTCGGTTTGAGCTCCTCTCTTCTAAATATTAGCATGTCAGAGTCCAGCTTGTACTTGATTCGAGTTTTTGGCTAGTTGATTGAGCACGAATTGTGTCCGACTCCTGTATTACTCAATAATATTGTTCTTAAGCTTCAACTCAATTTCAACTGATTTGTTATTTACATTAATGACTATCGAGTTTGTGAAATGCTTGATTAATTTTGTTTATATAATTACTCGTCTTTTGCCTCAATTGAATGCTCAAGTAGAGGCTTGATAACATGATCGTGAAAAAACGAACTCGAATATATTACGAACTCAACAAAACTAGCATTAGCCGGATCGAACTCGGCTCAATAAATTATCGAGATAAAAAAAATTAGACCTGAGCTATGAACCGGACTCCAAAAAGATCCTTCACAAAGCAAGCCAAGTCTCGAATAACTCGTGAACGACTCTAGGGACACTATTAGCTTCTATTTTCCTTTAAGAACATCCATAAAAAAAGATGATTAAAATATAGAATGTAAAGATTTAAGTCTCTTGACCTAATTGTGTTGGTTTTGGACAAATGATTTAAAAGAGGTTGCTTGCATTCAACACTATACAACCCCATAAGCCCCAAAGTATTGTTCCTCTAAAATTAGAGAAAGAATTATATAGTGAAAAAGGAAGTGTCAGAAGGTAACCAAATTTAGGTAAATATAGTTATAAATGCCTCTAACAAAATTAAAGTGTGACAAAGTTAGGGTTGGACCACAGTACTTGAAAACATAAAGATTAGAAATTTGTGACATGCTTCTATCTACTGATTTTAATTTGTCAGTCTCACTCTCTCAACACACATGATTTCTGCAACACTATTAATTCATCACTCTCCTACATTAATGTTTCCACTTCTTAATTTCATTTCCTTATCCCTCCCATATTTATTTATTAATTCCTTTTACCTAGACTAGGAAATAACAAAATTTCAAGCTGAAAATTCTCCAATAATTTATTATTTCATCAGTCTCATTATTTTTGATCTATTTTGATCAAATATGTAAGAGTTTTTTTGTCATAACATATATTCACGACACTTTGGAAGTGAAAACGATTGTGTTCGAATTTATTCAAAAAACATTCGAGGTTTGGTTTGTATTCAGTTTGTTTATTGAACAAAAGAAAATCGAACGAGCTGAAATTTGCATAGTTCACGAACAGTTTGGTTTCGTATTTATAACACATTCAGGCATAATTAAACACATTATATGTAAACTATCACCAAGAACGTTAAAAGTGGACCTTAAATCTTAATTTTCATATTCATTTCTTAAAACCGTTATTGGGCCTTTAATAGCGGCCCAAGATTTAATATGCTTTCTGAATTATTGAGCCCAAATTCAGCCCAACAATTAACTCAAGTTTCAATCTAAAGTTCAGTCCATTATGGGAAAATAATTTTAAAATTACTATCAAAATTTATTAAAAATATGCAAATAAACCAATTAAATCATGAATGATTGATTTTGTATAATTGAAGAGTACATTTTAACCTGATATTTAGTTATTATTAAGGGTAAAAAACCTTGTCATTTTAGGGAATCTATTCAATTATGATCTAATATATATACACACACAAAAGCTAGACCTAATTATAATATACTTTTGGGGCTTCTTTAATAGTTTGTCATCACAAAAGCAATCATCATAATCTATAAAGTGACCTAAACTAATTTCAATACTTTCACCATTAACCTAATTTAACAAAAATAATGACATTCATTCTTATATGAAAGTGTTGATATATAAACTCTTTATCACAAAATGGATGGTTTGAGGCCTCTCTTTACACACAATATTATTTCCTTTGCATTATATTCCTCAAGAAATGGAATTTATAGTTGTAATGAGAAATTATATTCCAAAACAATGAAATATATGATGATGGGGATTTGACATATACCTGAAAATAATTAACATACACCTAAACATTTGCTCCCCTCAATACTCAAAATACCTAACAATGAGATAAGGCACATGAGAGTAAATGGAGCATGGTTTTGGTGTAGCACAATTTGAAGTGTAGTCTCATTCCTCTTTCTTGATTACTATAAATAATCTCTCTTTATCACATTAATGTTTCGATATTTCTACTACTTTCATCATCGATCTCCCAACGGTATTATCGATTGTGGGGTTTAAATTCTAAATTTCCCAACCTGGTTTATTTTGTTATTTTGGGATGATGATGAGATCATCGATATATGTCACGTGCATATATGGTATGAATGGAAGGAAGTGTGTGCAAATTTCAATTAGGGTGAAATATATATTAATCAAGCAATTTCCAACCTACCCTAAAAGAAAGAGGTCCCATAATAAAGAGGAAATGAGTGGAAGAGGGAGAGGAGATTAGTCAAATTAACACAATATAATTAATTAATTAGGTCAAGATTTTGCTTTAGTGATGTTAATTTCCTCTTGGGTTCTTTATCAGTCAGTTCAAAATAGACCAACAAAGGAAAGAAATTTGCTTTAGGAACTATCTACCTAAAGTGGTCTTTTTGTTGGAATTTCTAGTTTAATTAACAAGCCTAACACACACACACATACATATATCACATGTACTATGATTCTTGGAAGTGTATAATATTTATTTAAGAAAAACAAGATTTACCAATGGTATATGTGCAGCTAAAGTTGGAGGTCAAAAATCATTATTTCATGCATATGACCTAGCAAGAAAACAATTTATGGTAGAGAAGATTGATTCTTTTTGCCTCATGCTTTCTAATCCATATATCAAGATTGAAGTGAAGATGTAAAATTTAGTAAATTCCAAAACTGCTGCACATCAAAGACAGTCTTGTCTTAAAGAATATATATAGAATTCAAGTAAAAAAAGCATTAAAAGAAAGTTACCTTATGATCCATTTCTTGATCCAGCTAGGTTTTTTCATTCACACACACACACTGAAGTTTAACTCAATTAATAAAGTGGTGATTTGGGTATAAAGAAAGAACCCAGATAAAAAAAAATCAAATATTAATATTGCCGAAACAGCAAGTTATTAAGAACTAACAAACAAAACAAAAGAAAAAAAAAGGGAAGAAGATGAAGGTGAAGATGGAATTAATTTGTGTGCAGTGCTGTGTTTACATGCACACACACACATATATGTGTATATATATAAATAAAAGAACAGAACGCCATCAATAAGAATTCATATCTCTTCATATATCAATCAAAACCAGATCGATCACACCACATGATTTCGCCTACACCATCAACAAAAAAGCCCAAAATAATCCAAGAAAACCCCCTCCCAAAAATAGAAAGAAAGGCCTAATTTTCTCCACTGCATTAACTCACACCACACACAACACACACACTCATCACGCACAAAAAACACACTAAGCGAACACAACCCTCCTCTTCTCTTCTCTTACATCCCCTATGTGTTGCAGTCGCAGGCGAGGTCCTCCTCCCCCTCCACCTCTCTCCGGTGGAAGTTGCGGTGGCAGCCGCAGGCAGCGCAGGTGAGGGCCCCAGCAGAGCCCTCCTCCCCACAAGGCATGAACTCCCTGCACCCGTCCACAGCATATCCCCCCACGTTTGCAGCATGATTCTTCTGGCACTCTCCATACCTCACGCTTCTCACTACGTACGATGAGCTCGTTGAGTTGCTCCACTCCTGCTGCTCATCCCCTCCTCTCTTCAACACTACCTGCCTCTTCTTCATTTTTATACACAGCAAAGGATAATTAGCTGTGTAAGAGAGTGATTTGGTTGGGATTAGGATTTAGGACAAGAAGAGAAGAGAGGGAGTATAGTAAATAAGGCTTAGGTCATTCTTGGTGCAGGCCAAACCCTAACCCTATTTATACACCTGCACTAACCTTTACTTATAAATTAATTAATTATTAATCTCCCTAAAAAGACCATCTATTTTCTAATTGTATAACATTTCCTATTTCATTAATAATATCTATCTTTACACATCATATGATTAAGATTCTAAATTTATAATACTTATAAGTAAAATATGTTTTATATATTACACTATATATTAATTATACAAAATATCACTATCTTAGGAATTATTAGTTATGGTAATTTTATTTTTTACTGCACATCACTGTTTTAGCCTAAATTCATCGAATCTAGTTCTGTTTCGTTTTGAGACTGTATTCATCGTATCTTTTTTGCTAGCTAGCTATTTATTTATTTATTTTTACGTTTCTCCTTTCTTGATTCTTTCTTTCTTGTCTGTCTTTTTCTTGCACAAAATATTACCTTCACCTCTTAAATGTGTGTTTTATTAGGTGTTTGTATCATGCAATGTTAGTTATTGGATTAATATTTACACTATGTTCAAGTTTAATTGCAGAGCTAGAGCTAGTTAAATTTAATCTTCCAATTTTATTTTTGAGCAAAAACCATGGTATTATTGGCTAAATCCAATAAATAAATCCCATCATCAATTATCTAATTAATTTTCATAATATATCTATTTAATTACGTGGTATTATCGGCTAAATATTCCAAACTTTATATTAATAATATAGTTATATAAGTCGAATTTAATCATAATAAATATTATAACAAATAAAATCGGAATTTATCATATATACAGAAATGTTTACACTGATTGATATTTAACTTTATGTCACTAATTAAACAAGATTAAGGAAAAAAGAAGAGACCTTATTGAAATTGGTGGTTGTGAATTGATGGCTCAACTTCCTAACAACTAAATTAGCTTACAATGGAAAAGAGATTATCTTTTTATCTTTTCCATTAGTGTGCTTTTATTCTTGACTAGGAATCCCATTAACTATATATAAATTAATTATAATTTTTTGTTTGACTAATTAAATCAGTCAGCTAAAAAAACATAATATATTATGTGGCCATAATAACTAATTAACCTTTGCCAAAAACTATAAGCAAATCAAATCACTTTTGTCTCCTCCACCCTTTTTATTTCCATGCAACATTATTTTTCAAAAATTATAATTTGACAGTAATTAACAATAATATATCACATGTCTTAATTAATTTTGACCTCTTTTCCTTCCTTTTATTAAATTACCTTTGCACACAGACATAGACAGACAGTGTAGTTGAATTGAAATAATGATGTTTACTTGCAATTAGGATTTAATTAATCACTTAGTACATACCATTTGTAAATAAATTCCTCTCTAATTTTAGTTTAAATAATTTGACCAAATAAAATTGAGATAATTATATATATTCATACCTAAATTATGCCAGACAAATCAGAAAGGAAAACCACCCATTAATTGACCTTTTTTTAAATCTAAATTAGTTATATATGTATTTTAAATATTCCAATCACTCGAATCTACTCAAAATCTCACAGCCACAAATGCACACAATTAATCCCAATATCATGGCTTATAAAAGCGATTTAACTCCCATGATTTTAATTAAAAGATTATAACTATTTTAGTGGATGGAGTTGGTAGTAATGGGTCTAAATTACAAGAGTCTAATCAAGAAAAAATGGCCAAAAAAGTGACTGAAAACCAATTCATAGAAAGCCCTTTAGTTTTAAGTGGTCACTAATCACCATTTAATCAACAAGTTAATTAGTTTTGGGGATTTATTTGATGGGACTAATTAAGCTTTAATTAAGAGATAGAGATAGTGAAAGATGGGCCTAATTTGCTTCTTACCAACCCAACCTATCTTTTGAAAGAGTTAAAACAAGAATTAATCAATGGGGACCATTCTTTCTAAGAGCATCTAAGGACTAACACAATCTTTTTCCTATTTGAGTTTGGGATAGAAAGCCCACAATTCTATGTCATTAAAACAAGACAATACTTAAGGTGGTCTTAATTTTGGAAATGCTTAGGTTAATTGGGAAATTGGTGTTGATGGATGCTACTTGACAGCCAAGATCATGACAATTTGTCCTACAAATATGTTGTCAGTCAATAGCAATGCGTTTCGTGTAAGCAACTTATTGCATCCGTTACCCTAGATCGTCTTCTGAAAATCTGTTTAATCGGGTCAATAAGCTTGATTTTTGGAGAATCTTTGATATGTGACTATTTTGTTAGAGTCGATCTAGTTTGGACTTCTCTAGTCAGTAAGTTTTCAGCATCGACCTTTCATTTTCTTGGTCTGATCAAACCAAGAAAATCTCTTATATTATCGGAATTTTGGTGTCCGTTAAAATCTCTTATATGAATCAAAGCCTATATATAATTGTCGATATTGCAAATGAAGGCCTCATCACAGGCTATGACCCATTTTTTCAGAATGTTACGGCCCATTTTGATTGAGCCCAAAATTATAAATGGGCCGATTCAAATTAAGTTGAGTCCAATAATAATGCGAATGCATTTTATAAAATGGACAATTAAGGAACATGTTTTTCTATAAGTTGAGTTTAAGGTTGAGTCCAAGTAATAAGAGGAATATTATATTGTTATTAAATATTGGGCATCAAAATGAGTCTTAATCCCAAACACATGTTGGGACTATAAACTGAGAAAAGACCCAACTTTTTAGCATTAATATTTCATTAAAAAATACATTCTTTATTCCACTTCAATTGTAATAATACATTCATTTGAATATAATATGGGACAACTGAAGTGGGACGGAGGAAGTAATTACATTAAATTCAAATTACAAAAACACATTCGGACCTAAAATTATTGCACTAAAACTTATTAACCTTCTACCACTAGACGAGCACACAAATATTTTAATTTTAACGAAAATAAAGAATTTCTTTATATAATTAGATTATAGTTTAATATTATTCTATAAAAACTATTAACAATACCCAAATTTATATGCTTTTTTGTTAACCCACAAAAGTAGACCTTTCACTTTCACCACCCAAAAATTTCCATAATAAATAAATAAAATATAGTATTGTGCGTGCATTTTGTCACTGTCCCATGTAAAAAGAACTTAAAATTTGGTTGCTGCTGTGTCGGTATTTTTATTTTTATTTGTTTATGAGAATAGATATGATTTCCATTCATATTACTAAAAATATAAAATTAATAAGTATGTATATATGGTAATTGGTAAGAAAGCAAACAATGTTGACTTTAAAGTGTAAAAACGATTAAAATAAATATAGAAATTATATTCCACACGGCATTGCGATGGAGACTTCAAATTTCCCATTTAACAATTAAAAACATTTCTTTAGAATATATAAACTTCAAATTTTGATGCAAGTGTGAGTTGAAAAGGAAATGTAAGATGAACCCATTAAGCAACAACATCATAATACATGGCAAGAAATTAGATTAACCAAAATCATAATTACCAACAAGAATGTAGTTGAATGGTAAACACAATAATATATAGTGAGTTGAAACTAAACACTATAATCAACCAATCAAATTTAAGACAAAATCATTAATTAATTATTGGTGTAGGGGACGAACAGCTTTGTTTTTACCTTAACTATACCACTTTAATTATTTTGCCTACCCATAGTTTATAATTATTATATTAATAATTCGCAACATCATCAAAATTTAATATTTTTGACAAAACTTGTAAATTTATAACTACACATATCAATAGATTTGATTTCTTAATTTTACACGTGGAGCCATCGATTTTCCACTTCCTTTGAAAAATTCTCATACTTTAAAATGTTCATTTATTTTTCTAATGACATTTGGAGGTTTGACAAGTAAACCCAATTTAAATAATAAAAATAATTATGGTTAGTTTTAGACAAAATTGTTGATTTATCCTACTAATTAGAGTTGTATATAAATTAAATAATTTTCATTTGATTTGAATTTAGATTAAAATCAATTGGATTGGATTTTAGATTAAAATTAAATATTGTGATATTTTATTTGATATTTGTAAATATTTGATTTATTATATTAATATTAATATATATATATATATAGATGTTCTTGATCTTCTGTTAGTGCTGTAGCATTAGTATCTGTATGTTCTAAATTTCTCAGTGTTGTTTCTTCTCTCTCCATCTCTCTCAAAACCGACATTCGCACACTGAAAATTCAGATAATCACCTCTCTCCCAAAGCCAACAAAAAAAAGATTGGTTTTTTAAACAAATTTCTTGAACTGGAAATCATTTGAGATGATGATGTGTGTTGTGTAGGAATGAATGCTTCAAAAATGGCGCGTTGAAGGAGCGAGTCGCTGGGGAGTAACCATCCTCCTCTCAAATCTCTCTTCTCCCTTCTCTTTCTCCTTTTAGGTCGGACTTAACTTCCTTATCTCTCTCTCTCTCGTATTTCTATCCTATTCATCATTTCCTTCCCCACTCCCTCTCTCTCTCCCCTTTGTTTTACTGTTGCCGAGTTTTTTTCCAACTCCCATTTTTCAAACTGCCATTAAAATCCCATTTTTCCTCTCGCCCTCTCTGTGTGTGTTGATTCGGATGTCACTCTCGAGCCGCGCAGTGGTCTGAAAATGGGCGCATTTAGCCCTGCTTTGCTCTGGCAAAATCTCATCTTTTTATTTCACGCGGTTTCTGTGTATTTCAGCTTCATCTCCGCCTATATTTTGAGGTGGGTGTAGCTCTTGATTTTTAATCCTTTCTTCTTTCTGTGTATGTGAATATGTCCGACGTTGATCGGTTGTTTTGGTGTTTTTGACGTAGGTTGCAAGGAGATGGAGGTAGCTCCTTAAACAAAAGCTCCAAGGAGATAGATTTTCTTCAGACTGAGATACTGGATTCTTCAGAGCATAAGGGTGATGAGCTCGGGTTCTCCCATGGTGGTGTAGCGGCGGCGGAGGAGGAGGAAGAACCGGAGGTTTTCTTGAAATTCAAGTTTCCGACATATGATGAATTCAGTCATGTCCAGAGAGAAACAGCTGGTGTAATTAATCCAGAGGTGGTCCCTTGTGCAACTGTTCTCAAATACAAGTTTACATCTGGGCAGAGTAGCGTCAGTGCTTTTATTGACGTAGCAGAGACCTTTCCGGTGAAAGTGGGTTGCTCCTTTGGAAGCGAAGAAGCTCCTTCTTCTTCTGCTGCTGTCAATTTGGAAGAGGAATTTTATCGAATACAACGCGTGCAAAACAAAGGTAAGGCTATCGCCGTCAGCGATGCAGAGGAAGGTGAGAAAATTGAGGAGGAGAGTGATGGGGTAGTCCAAGAATCCCGGTTTGATTTCGAGAGAAGCTCTGTTATTTTGGTTTCGGATTCGGGTTCGGATTCGGAGTCGAGTAGCTTTGATCATGAGGCGACAATGAGGCATATGGACTCTTACAGCGATGGATTCTTGTCTGATGGGGATTTTGGGGGAGAGTTCGATCATGATGTTGATGATGACAGTGGGGTTTCTGGTTTCGAAGAAAACGATGAATTCGAAGACGAAGACAGTGACATAATAGAGGAGCTAAGGACATTAGAAGAGGACAATGCAGAGCCACATGAAGAACTAAAACCAGTTCTTGATGAGAATCTCTGCACTACCAAGGAGGGTGGACTTGTAGCACTTGTAACAGATGAAGGTGACGATGATTCGGAGTCGAAAGATTCGAGCTCCGACGATCCAAACAAGCTGGAGCCGTTGTGGGAGCATCAAGAGCTCATCGAGCAGCTCAAAATGGAGCTAAAGAAGGTGAAAGCAACCGGACTCCCAACCATCTTAGAAGACTCCGAGTCTCCTAAGATAACCGATGATCTAAAGCCGTGGAGGATCGACGAATTCCAACGCGACGACTGCATCGGCGAGCTTCACAAGTTCTACAAGAGCTATAGGGAGAGAATGCGAAAATTCGACATCATCAACTACCAGAAGATGTATGCAATGGGTTAGATTCTTGAATCCCTTATCCATTTTGAAGCTTTTCTTTCACTATAATGCATGATAATAGACTTCTTTAATGAGTTATTGTTCTTATATTGTTGTCTAAGTTTGTTTATGCAAGAAAATGGGTTTGAATTAGGTGTAGTGATTTGATTATATTAAGGGATGATTTGAATATTGCTTGTTAAGGCTAAGGCCCCACGAGATCTTTATTTGTTGAGATGTATATTGTATATTAAACATAGGAAGAATGTGAGTGGATGACACACCATTTTGAGGTGGAGATTTTAATAGTTTGTTGGTTGGTTTTGCTTTAGTTTTCTAATTAATGAAACTTTAAAAGAGTCAATGAAGTATTGGGTGTTGCTGTAATAAATGTTGTGGAATCAGACCTAACAATCTCTATGAATTCAAACCAGAAATTTCCCCAGTTTTCAAGAATTTCTCTGTCAAAGCTTATGAAGTCAGAGGCAGCCTTTCTCTTGACAAAATGCTTTTTCCAATGTTGCATTCATTTCAATTTTAATTTATTTACTTGTGCATGGAAATATGGAAATAGGGTTTATCCAACCGGTTTCGGTTCTCTGTTCCAACTAGAACCGAATAGGAACTGCCGGTTCTTTCGAATATAGAATGCTTGATTAAAGATTCGGATATCGGTTCTAATCAGAACTGAACTGGAATCGCTGCTCCTTCCGCATCAAATATCCGGGTGATTAGAACCAAACCGGTTCCTCGGCTAACCGATTACTCGATTGGGTTTGGAACCGAATGTTCGGTTCTGCACCTCTAATGAATATATATTGGAATTTAGTGTGGTTGATAATGTATTGAAGTTTTTAATAGTTATGGTTTTTCAATTGTGATGAATGCAGGATTTCTGCAGCTGAAGGAGCCTCTGCAGTCAATCTCGAAGCAGAAGCGGCCACCAACACTGAAATCGATCGTGTCGCAGAATCTTTGGCTGTCGAAGCACAAGATCCATGGGAGTGATCCGATGAAGAAGTTCGTCAAGGAGCTGGAGGGCGATCTAGAAGCAGTGTACGTGGGGCAAATGTGTCTTTCGTGGGAGTTCTTGCACTGGCAGTACGAGAAAGCGTGGGACTTGTGGGATTCCGATCCCCGCAGACGGCTTAGGTACAACGAGGTCGCCAACGAGTTCCAGCAGTTTCAAGTCCTGATCAACAGGTTCGTGGAGGACGAACTATTTCAAGGGCCGAGAGTGCAGAACTACGTGAAAATGCGGTGCGCTCTGCGTAATCTGCTCCAAGTTCCCGTCATAAGAGGTGAGAAACACGAAACACGAAAACACGATGTTTTACTTTAAAGTCTCGAGTTTTGTAACAGAATGAAACAATGGCGTTAACTGTAGAGGACAACATGAAAGACAAAAGGAAGGAAGAGAAAGGAGGCATGCAGGAGTACGCCATCACAACCGACATTCTTGTGGAGATCGTGGAGGAGTCGATACGAACATTCTGGAAATTCGTCCGTGCTGACAAGGACTGCTCGACTGCATCAACAAGCGGGACCAAGAAAATTCCGGAGCTTCCCAGCCACGAAGACCATAAGTTGGTGATGGAGATCAAGAAAGATCTTCACAAGGTTGGTCCTTTTCCTTCCCATTAGTACACTTTGTCGAGAAACGTCACTCAATTTGATTCGTTTACAACCTGTTTCCTCTGAATGCAGAAGGAGAGGAAGCTGAAGGAGCTTCTGAGGAGCGAAAACTGCATTCTAAGGAAACTGAGACAACACAAGGAAGACGAAGAATCGGAGCAAGTGCTTTGCTTCTTCTCACAAGTAGATATGAAGTTAGTAGCTAGGGTTTTGAACATGTCCAAAGTAACGAGAGAGCAACTAATTTGGTGTCATAACAAGTTAGATACTATTAGTTTTGTGAATAGGAGGAAGATACAAGTAGAGCATGCTTTCTTGCTCTTTCCTTGTTAGGGTTTTTTTTTCCGTTTTACTCGATTCGTATTAGTGAAACGAGACACGGGATTAGTCGTTGTCGGGATCTGTTGTCGTTGGCAATGGTGCATATATAAGGTGGGAATATAATTTTACACAAGATCGATTAATTTTTTTTATTGATTTAGTTTTGATGCATAAAACAAAAACATATAAAAGAAAATTAAGATAATGGGGAGAAAAACAACTCCTTTCTTAGTAAGGGAAGAAGACTACAATCGATTATCGTTCACTATATAATATTCGAGATTTGATCTTCATAACTTAATTATCTGGATTATATTGAAGTTTTTACGTTCGAGATTTCATCTTCTTAACAGTTTGAAGCTTTTCTTGAAGATGTATGCAATGGGTTAGATTCTTGAATCCCTTATCCATTTTGAAGCTTTTCTTTCACTATAATGCATGATCATAGACTTCCTTAATGAGTTATTATTCTTATATTGTTGTCTAAGTTTGTTTATGCAAGAAAATGGGTTTGAATTAGGTGTAGTGATTTGATTATATTAAGGGATGATTTGAATATTGCTTGTTAAGGCTAAGGCCCCACGAGATCTTTATTTGTTGAGATGTATATTGTATATTAACCATAGGAAGAATGTGAGTGGATAACACACCATTTTGAGGTGGAGATTTTAATAGTTTGTTGGTTGGTTTTGCTTTAGTTTTCTAACTAGTGTTATAATGGACAATATTTATTTTTTATTATTAATTTACTAAAAGCACAATTAAATGTTATTTAAAAGATTAATGCAAGAATGTAAATATACATGAAAAAAAGAAAATTTATTATAAATTTCGGAAAACTTCTTTGTACACAACATTTTTAGTAGATATACTATCTTCCTCACCATCCCTACAAACTAAAATTTTCAATCATTTTCTACTTGTGGCTCGTGACATAGCTACATACAATTGGCCATGACTAAAAACTGGTTTTTTTAAAAACAATTCAACACGATTTAATGATTGACCTTGACTTTTGTTAATAGTCATAGCATAAGAGACAATGAGGAGAAATTGTCGTCGTTGAAACTTGAATGGCAATCTGGGATCTGATGGAGTCAATGACATTCTTGGAATCAATACTTTATATACCGCATTTTGACCAGTGAGAACTTTTGCTTCTATTACATGACTGTCAAGTCTTGTAATAACCAATCTAGTTCCATTGCATAAACCATTAGCATGATCTATATTCCTAAGAAGCATAACTGGAGTTCCGACTTTCAAAAATAATTCGTGATTAGGAATACCAGAACATCTAAGGCTATTCAAGAATTCTGGTGTGTGGATATCTTGGAATAAAGAATCATTTGATTCCGCTTTGCATGTAGTGTCTGAGCTCAAGTATGATTGACCCTCACTTTCATTCAATGAAATCATATGTTGGTTGATAGACTCGACTACATCTAAAGTTGGCACTAGAACTGCACGTTCTTGTAAATAAGACGCAGTATCGACGATTTTGTTATTTGATTCATAAATGTAGTCAACAATGACAACAATAGGATTCTCATCATACTTAAGCAAAATGTCTTCAGGAATATCAATGGTTGTTTCGTCAAATTGATCCCAATATTAATTTTTGACTTTGTGTTAAGATGTCTTGTTTGTGTGAGTTGAAGATTGTTTGGGGGAAGTTAATATTCAGGAGTTGGTTACTTTGAGAAGTTGGATTAGCATTTTCTTTTTGGTATGGGGAGTTGATAATTCTGATTATTGTATATGATTAATCTTGGGGTTCAATTCTAGTTATAAATGTATATAATCAAATAATTGGTCTTGAAATGTATATAATTGTTCTCTGCCTTTTGGATTCTTAAGTTGGAAGAGCAGAAATCAAGGGACGCACAGTTAATCTTCCATGGCTGCCTGGCTGCTCACTTTCGGTCTCTATGCTTCTATAAAAATAAAGAAGTGGAAATAATTATTAAAAAGTGATGCATTAATCAAGAGAATTCTAGATTAATCTACAATAATCCTAAAGTATTAAACTAAGTATCTAGAACAATCTATTAGATATTTTAGTAGATAGTTCTAGTTCTAGCATTTAATGAGGACTCTATAGAGATCCTCATACTACTATAAATAGAGGCCTTATGTGCCATTCTAGCATATAATCTATGTACTTTGGAGAGAAGTGCTCCATTCTAAATACTTCTATATTTCTTAAATCATCTCTATAGCCTACACAAGGAGCTCAAGGAAGTGAATCAAGTTGATGTGTTGGTTAACCTACACCAACACCAACTTGGATCCCGTATGAAATTTAGGACTAAGGACGAAGGTATATTAAACTTTCTTCAAGAACAACATAACATTTCTATTTCTCATAAGAGGAATGATGATATTGTTGTTGTTGAAAAGGAGGTAGATGATAGTGATTGATGTATTTCTAGTAACATTTGAACCAAATTTGTATCATCAATGTACACGGGATTAGTCGTTGTCGGGATCTGTTGTGGTTGACAATGGTGCATATATAAGGTGGGAATATAATTTTACACAACATCGATTAATTTTTTTATTGATTTAGTTTTGATGCATAAAACAAACATATAAAAGAAAATTAAGATAATGAGAAGATAAACAATTCATTTCTTACTAAGGGAAAAAGACTACAATTGATTATCGTTCATAACTTAATTATCTGGATTATATTGAAGTTATTACGTTCGAGATTTGATCTTCGTAACTTAATTATCTGAATTATATTCTCAAATAATAATTTCTAATAGTTCTTTTACTAGAATATTAATTATTTTACGAACTATACAAAATTAAATAATTTTCATTGATTATATATGTATATTTAAGTTTTAAAATTAATTAAATAAAAATAATATAATATAAAATGAACAAAGAATAATATAATAATAAAGCGCTAAGAATACTTTCCCCAATTTCTAGGGTTTATGACTGATAATTAAATAAATAATTGCGTCTATCTTCTTATCCAAGCAGTGGATAGAGATTTGACATAGGTCGCGAAAATGGTGCAGCGCCTCACTTACCGGAAACGCCATAGCTACGCTACCAAATCCAATCAACACAGAGTCGTCAAGACCCCCGGTAAAAAAAAATCGAATGATTTCTTCGTGATTTAGTATATTATTTTTGGGTTTCATGATTATTTGTGTTGTTTTCTCCTTGTAACTTAGGAGGGAAATTGGTGTACCAGACCACTAAGAAGAGAGCTAACGGACCCAAATGCCCCGTCACCGGGAGGAGAATCCAAGGGGTGTGTTTCCCTAGATGTGATCAATCCACCTTTTTTTTTTATCATTTTTATTTAATAATTATTGCTATTATTAGTGTTAGTGTTAATTAGTGCAAATTTTAGGTAGCCATTGTAGACATTTGCATTTCTGCTAGTAGGATTTTGAGTAGGCAGAGTGATGGATGTTCTGGTTGTTTTAATTCATATGTTTTTTGTTCATTATTGAGCTCGTAGTTTAATAAAATTAACAGGGGGGATAAGTTTTGGACCTTCTAATTCCGAAAAAAAGTAATTTAGTTGTATGGTTATGAGTTGTTGCAAGATAGTTATCTTAAATGCATGTGGTTTTTAGGTTTTTTACCTGCAAGGAGTCAGCTTGAGCTCTTTTGAACTAAAACTTATGTATACTCTTGGTTTGTTCATGGTGGGAAGTTCTTACTTGTTGGATTACCAGCGTCGAGGATTCTTGAAGTGTTGATGCCATATGCTTAATTATGTAAAAATTGAACGTGCTTAAGATAAGAGTTGATATAATGGGGATCAGATGGTCTATCTGTGAAAAAAGATTGTGACTAAGTAAACCCATTGCCTTAAACATTGCTTTCTGAAGCACTCTTCTTGTGGCAGTCGTTTCTTCTCTCTCTATTCGTATATGTGCTAATGAGCAGTAGAAAGGTTCTTTGCAGATTTCCTTGTTAAACTATTTTTCATAAAACTTATGTTATATCGACCTTATAGGAAAATGTTATTCTACTTTTTTCCATACTTCACCAGCATATAGATGGCATTAGAAATGTGCTGCATTTCCTTATGAAACCTGCTCTACTTTACAAACCTATTCATTCGGGTCCATAGCAGAGGCAGATGAATAATGAATGTGTGTTCTCTTTCAGATTCCTCACCTCCGACCTACTGAATACAAGAGGTCTAGGTTATCCAGAAACCGTAGGACTGTGAACCGTGCTTATGGAGGTGTATTATCTGGAAGTGCAGTGAGGGAGAGGTCAGTTTCACATTTTCTCACTCTTTCTCTTGCGATCTGAGATCTTAATCCTTTACCATAACCATCCATACTTTTGTTCAAATGATTTAATAAACCTACTGCAATTCTACTAGGATCATCCGGGCCTTCTTGGTGGAAGAGCAAAAAATCGTGAAGAAGGTTTTGAAGATACAAAAGACAAAGGAAAAACAAGCAGCAAAGAGTTAAACTTAGTTGCAAGTTTTGCCTATGATGATGCTGAAAAATGTTTTGGTTGTTCTAGTTTGGTGAAACTGTTTACAATCATATTTCATCTGCCTGCTGGCACAATGTTTCATCGCTATTTAACGACTATAATGCTTGCACTTGATATCAAGATATTGGGATAAACTTAGAAACTTCTCTATATAAGCAGCAATCTCGTTGTTTACTTTCTTTCAATGCGTTTCCTTCGTATAATTTCTATTGGTGTAGTGTGGATATTGATTGGGTTTTGTTTAAAATCTCAAAAAAAAAAAAAAGAAAATAATTTGTCAAGAGTGGGATTTGAACCCACGCCCTTTCGGACCAATACCTGAAACTGGCGCCTTAGACCGCTCGGCCATCTTGACTTGTTGTTTAGTCTCTATGAAGTAATATATATAAAATAAGAAATGATTAAGTGGTTCAAAGGCAAATAGGAAATGTTCTTTGATTTCCCATGTCATCTTCATCATCAACCCTATGTTTATATGACTGTAAGCCTAAAAGGATACTTGTCTTATATAAATTTACTATTCAAAATGAGATCAATGGATACCTCTAAATGTACTGATAGGATGAGGCCCATCAATAAAGCCCAAGCAGAAGCAGCTAGGCCCAAAAGCCCAGAAGCCCAGCTACCTCAGCCCACTTGATGTAAACCGCCATTGTTATCTATAAATAGCTAGATTAAAGGGACATTCAAGGGGACTCTGGAATTTTAGCTCTCAAGCTCTTCATAATAAAAGCTCTCCTCTCCCCGTGGACGTAGATCTATTTTAAAGATCGAACCACGTAAATCTTGCGCGATTTACTTTCTAACCAGCTCTCAAATTTCACCTCGAAAATTAAGCTCGATCACTGGCGCCGTCTGTGGGAAACGTTATAAATTTTGTGAGTTCGATCCAGAGTTTCCGAAGTGAAAACACGATGGTTAGATCCACCCGATCTACTGCTATAGCTGCTGCTGCTAAGGGAAAGCAAAACGAGACCGAACTACCTCGTAATCCACCTCATATATCTACTAACGAAGGGGATGAACACTATGCCCGATCTGGCAGACAGGCCACGTACCGCCGAACTCCCGAAGGACATGTGGAAGACGTCCTTTTTCACCGAGCTAGCGACTCCATCAGCAGTGGAGGGTTAAATCAAAATCGTCAACAAGGGAATGCCACGCTCCAACCTCTGCTCGGAAATGCGCTTAAAGCGTATCTAGACCTTCACGAGCAAGATTTTCTCAAATTTGCCGAACAGCATCAGCAACGAGGTCAGAGCGAAGAGGATGGAGCAGGTCCATCAAGACGACCCCAAGCCTCGGACCGTATTGCCGAGAAAAAAGATGACGAAGTCCCCCAAAGACAGCATGATCGCCGAGGAAACATCGCCTCACCTCGGCGAGGTTCAACGTCGCCTCGTCAAAACGTCGACCTTTACCGACGTGACGAGGAATGCCAAAGAGAGACTCCCCCTCGTCAAAACGTCGACCATTACCGACGTAACGAGGGATACCGAAGAGAAATGTCACCTCGTCGAAACGTCGACCATTCCCGACGTAACGAGGACGACTACAGAGAGGGAAGATTCACTGTTTACAGTCGAATCATTACCCCTTTCACCAACAAAATTCTCTACACGCCACTTCCATCAACATATAGGGTCCCACCTATCAAGCCCTATAATGGTTCTTGTGACCCGAGCAACTTTTTGTCACAATACCAATACAACATGCTGAACCAGGGATTGGCCGAGGATGCCTATATGTGCAAAGTCTTCCCCGAACTATTGGTGGATAATGCACGGAAATGGTTCGACAACCTCCCACGCTGCAGCATAGGGTCGTATGCCGACCTTCTGGATGCCTTTGAGAGGCGCTTCTTCCAAAAAGCCGAAGCAAAAATCAGTTCGGCCCAACTCCTTACCTTAAAGCAAGGACGAGGAGAATCAATTAGCGACTTCCTAGCTAGGTTCTACAGTGAGAGCCTCAAGGTCGATCGCCTTTCGGACGATGTCCTCATCTCGGCGTTTCAAAACGCCATTCACTCCGGCACTCTCTTCAGGGAGCTCGTAAAAGAACGCCCCCAAACCTCCAAACAGCTATGGAGGATTGTTGATGCATTTGCCGAAGCGGATGAGGCAGATAGGAAGAAGCGAGCTACTGACCGACCTGAAGGTCAAGATAAAAAGAGAAGGGAAGAACGAGCTGATCAAGGGCAACCCCGACGAGGTGCCCTTGAGAGAATCCAACGAGGTCCACTAGCTTCTCGCCTCGGACCTCGGCTTAATCAAGAACAAGGTCGGTTCGCTCCCCTGAGTAGGCCTCGGGCAGAAATTTATGAGCTCCACACGAACTTATTCCGGAGGCCTCCACCGTTGTCCCGAACTGGATCAAGGAACCGATCACAAGATAAGTACTGCGAGTTCCATGGAGACCACGGCCATGACACCGAAGAGTGCCGAAATCTCGCTTCGGAGATCGACCACCTAGTTCGAGATGGCACTCTCGGAAGATACCAAGGTCGAAATCAACTGGACACCCGACCTCGGGGTAGAGGCAAGCGAAGTAGGAACAGGGGAGAAAATTGCAAACCCCAAGATAAGAAATCAAGACGTGATGACGAGGACGACGACGAAAATCAGCCTCAATATGATGGAGTCATCGCCGCCATCATCGGGGTGCCCCAAGGTTCAACAAGGTCGTCGCTGAAGGCCGAAGCTCGAAACCGACCTTCAGAGGAGCCTTCTCATAAAAGATTCAAAAAGGATGAGGTCGTCACCTTCTCTAGTGACGACCATGTCCCACACGCCTCACCTCATCAAGATGCCACTATTATCGAAGCCGTAGTGGCCAACAAATTGGTGCACCGAATATTTATTGATAGTGGAGCCTCGGTAAGCGTGCTCTTCAAAAGCTGCTTCGACAAACTCGACATCGGAGAAGCACGCCTAAAACCAGCACCCGTCCCATTGAAGAACTTCACACAAGGGAAGACCTCGACTGATGGAACGATCTCGCTCCCCGTAACGGTAGGACGAAGTCCATTATCTACTACGAAGATAATCCACTTCTTCGTCGTCAAAGCCAACTCTCCCTATAACATTATCTTAGGAAGAGATTGGCTGATAGCGACGAGGGCGGTCTGTTCGGCCTACCACTTGATGATCAAAATCCCTTCAAGGAACGGAGTTATCACGCTTCGGGGAAATCAAACACAGGCTAAGGAGTGCATGCAGGTCGCACTCCGAGGTTCTGGTGTGCAACATCCCCAAGCATAACAATTACAGAACCCCGAGGTGACGAAGTCGACCTCGTCCGCTGCAGAACCTCTAGAAGATGTCGTACTATATGAAAACGACATGTCCAAGGTCGTCAAGGTCGGTTTCGTCGGGGGAACCGAGCTTCGAAGTCAAGTTATTCATTTACTTCGGGAGTTTAGAGACATCTTTGCCTGGTCACCTCTGGATATGACGGGGGTATCATCAAGTGTCATCACCCATCACCTCAATATCGACCCCGAGGTGAAACCAGTTCGGCAAAAGCAACGAGCCTTTGCTGCCGAAAGAAATCAAGTGATACGCGACGAGGTGCGCCAACTTCAGCAAGCCGATATTTTATTCGAGGTAAAATATCCGACGTGGTTGGCCAATCCCGTAATGGTGAAGAAGCAAGGAGGGGGCTGGCGCATGTGTATTGATTATACCGACCTCAATAAACACTGCCCTAAAGATTGTTACCCCCTCCCCAACATAGATAAGAAAGTGGAAGCCCTCGTCGGTCACGAGGTGTTTAGCTTCCTTGATCTGTACAAAGGTTATCATCAAGTCCTTATGAGTACCGAGGACGTTCCGAAGACAGCCTTTGTTACAGACTTCGGCATTTTCGCTTACAAGAAAATGCCCTTCGGACTAAAAAACGCTGGAGCCACATATCAAAGGATGGTTGACAAGATATTCGAGCTTCACATCGGCCAGATCGTTGAAGTATACGTCGACGACATCGTCGTCAAAAGCAAAAAAGTCAACACTAGCTTAAACGACCTCCAGGTCGTCTTCAAACTACTTCGCGAGGTGAACCTAAAGTTAAACCCAGGAAAATGTACTTTCATGGTCCAGTCCGGAAAATTCCTAGGGTGCTGGGTCTCTCGCGAAGGATTAAAAGCCGATCCAGCAAAGGTCAAGGTCGTCCAAGAGATGCAGGTGCCGAAGTCAGTCCACGACGTGCACAAGTTAACGGGCTGCCTGGCCGCACTCAGCCGATTCCTATCTAAAGTAGCCGAGAAGCAACTTCCATTCTTCAGAATCTTAAAGAAGGCGCCGAACTTCGAATGGAACGACGAGCACAAGTCAGCCTTCGAAAATCTAAAGAAATACCTCGGCAACCTACCCACATTGTCCGTCCCTAAGGAAGGCGAAGTTCTTTCTTTGTACCTCGCCGCCTCGGATGAGTCAATAAGCGCAGTCCTGGTACGAGAAGGACCTCGGCAATTGCCCATATACTTCATAAGCCGAGCTCTGAAAGGACCAGAGACGAGGTACCAACCCCTGGAGAAGGTCGCACTCGCCTTAGTGAATGCGGCAAGACGACTTCGACCATACTTTTATGCTCACCCCATACAAGTATTGACCGACCTCCCACTTCGGCAAGTTCTCACGAAGCCAGAAGCTTCGGGGTGAATCGCCAAATGGGCGGTCGAACTTGGCGAGCATACAATCTCCTTTGCACCTCGGCAAGCTATCAAGGGGCAAGCGCTGGCAGATTTCCTGGTGGAAGCAGTATTCGCCGAGCCTCCGAAGCCTACCAAACCTGCCGAGGAGAATACCGAAGAGAAAACGCCGAAGACACCCCCCATAGACTGTTGGAGAGTCTATGTCGATGGGGCGTCGGGCAAAAAAGGAAGCGGAACTGGAATCCTATTCATCAGTCCGGAAGGGAAGGAAATCCCTTATGCTCTGCGTTTAAGCTTTCCTACCACAAATAACGAAGTGGAATACGAAGCCCTAATAGCTGGACTTCGCCTCGCTCAAAACCTTCGACTACGAGCTATACAAGTCTACAGTGACTCCCAAATCATAGTGAGTCACGTCCTGGGCAAATACGAAGCGCGAGATGAAAGGATGAAAAAGTACCTCCACAAGGTCAAAACTTTACAGGAAAGCTTCTCATACTTCGAGTTGATACGAATCCCAAGAAGCGAAAACGACCGAGCTGATGCATTAAGCAAACTCGCGTCGTCAACCACGGCCTCTCCTGTAGAAAAAGTCACAACCCGAAGTATAGATGAAGCCAAAGTGAATGCAGTAACCGATGACGAGCCGAGCTGGATGACACCACTTCAGGATTATTTAGAAAGAGGCGAACTCCCTGATGATAAAATTGAAGCTCGGAAGCTTCAGAACAAATCAGTCAAATATGTCCTAGATCGGGGAGTATTATATAGAAAATCATACCTTCAACCTCTTCTAAGGTGTGCGGGACCCAATCAAGCGAACTACATCTTACACGAAGTGCACGAAGGATCCTGCGGCAGTCACATCGGAGCTCGGGCTTTAACCAGAAAAATTATGAGATGGGGATATTATTGGCCGACCATGCTTCAAGACGCAGTCGACCTCGTCAAAAGGTGTCCGAAGTGCCAAATTCATGCAACAATAACGAGGGTACCTCAAACCGAACTGACCGCAATGCAAAGCCCCTGGCCCTTCATGCAATGGGGGATAGACATCGTCGGTCCCTTTGAACAAGCCCCCGGCCAACTACGATTCCTAATAGTCGCCATCGACTACTTTACGAAGTGGGTAGAGGCCGAGCCTCTTGCAAAAATTACGAGCAAAAAAGCCCTCAACTTCGTTTGGAAAAATGTAGTCTGCCGCTTCGGTATACCTCACGTCCTCGTCTCGGATAATGGAACTCAATTCACGGACAAGGCATTTAAAGAATGGTGTGACGAGCTCAATATCCAGCAAAAATTCACCTTGGTAGCGCACCCTCAAGCGAATGGTCAGACCGAAGTCACGAACCGGACAATAGTCAAAGGTTTAAAGACTCGCCTCGACAAAACCAAGGGAGATTGGGCCGAAAACTTACCCCAAGTCCTATGGTCCTACCGAACTACACCTCGGACATCCAATGGCGAAACACCATACAGCCTCGTCTACGGAACCGAGGCAGTAATCCTAGTGGAAATCGGTTTGCCGAGCCCCCGAACCATAAACTTCACTACCGATACCAATGAAGAAAGCCTCCGAACTAATTTGGACTTGTTGGAGGAAAAACGAGAACGAGCCTACATACAAGAAGCTCAATACAAACAACAAGTAGCTCGGTATTACAACAATCGAGTGAAGCATCGACAGTTCCAAATAGGCGACCTCGTGCTCCGAAATAATGAAGTTAGTAAGGCAAAGAAGCTCGGTAAACTCGAAGCTACCTGGGAAGGCCCTTATCAAATCCAAGATGTCCTCGGCAAAGGCTCATACAAGCTCGTCCACTTATCTGGGGAGCCAGTACCCCGAACTTGGCATATTTCTCATTTAAAGAAATATTATTTGTAATTTACATAGTTCGGATTTTGTTAAGTCCTTTTGTGAAACATTTATTTTATACTTACTGCATCAGATCCAAGTCAAGCTAAAACTCCAAATTCGGGAGTAGCATCTAGGGAGACCACTCCTATCGATTAAGTCGACAAACAAGGAACTTCAAAGCCCAAACTTCGTCCCTAAACGAAGTGGCTACCCGAAGTCTCAAACTTCGCCTTCAGACGAAGTAAAACTTCAGTGTCAAACGAAGTGATTACGAAGTGCAAGCCAGTCATCACAAGAACTTAAAGCAAACTTAATTATACAAATTGAGTAAAGCTTTAGAGAAGTAATGATGATGAAAAGTTGTATTTTATTTCATGAGAATACATATTACAATCAGGATGGAGGGTCCGGGCCCGAAGACCTACCACTAAAACTAAGGTACTTCTCCACGAAGCCCAGACCCGAGCTCGAACTGGCGCCATGACCAAGCACCGAATCTAAAAAGGCCATTCCTTCACCACGGCCAAAACCACCTCGGCCTCGACCTGAAGGTGCAGATCGACCTCGGCTTGGAGGCACAGCTCGACCTCGGCCGCCTGAAGCGCGTCGTCCTCCACCTCGAGACATGATGGCAAGAGTCTCTTCTCGAGTTCGACCCAAAGTAAGGGGAGGAGCGCCAGCCGAACTCCTTTCCAACTGACCCGAAGAGGAAGCCTCGAGTGAAGCCTTCTTAGACTCGATCCACCTCTTCAGCTTCGGGTTCCTCTTCAAAATAATCTTATACATGGATCCGAGCTTGAGAAGCGCCTCTTCCTGCTCACGAACTTGTCAGGAGTCATCACCGTACTTCTCTAAGTACTTCTTCGTACGAGCTCGGACCTCTTTTATTTGCGTATGGACCTCGTATATGGTTAGGCCACCACTCCTATGTATACGGTCCTCATACTCTTCATGCTCCTCGGCTACAGCCTTAAACGTCTGAAGGTCATCCTTGACCTGTTTAAACTTATCTTCGAGCTCCAGGAACCTCGCGTGCTCCTCGTCCAGCTTCTCCTGGGCCAACTGAAGCTTCGCCTCGAGCTCGGTCTCGATGTTGGCAGCTCGGCTTTTCCAACACGCGGCCTCGACCTCGGCAGCATCGGCAGCCCGACGAAGCTCATTTATTTCTTGTTCAAGCAGCGAAGTCCTGGAGAAGTCAAAAGCAGACTACAAAAAAAAAAAATAATAATGAATAAACAGTTCAGTAAGAGGCACAGTTCAAGGGAAAATATTTTATATACGTGTAAAAAGCGCCTCCCTAATAGAGACGTGATACAAGCTAAAGAAAAGAAAAACAAAACTACTGCGCCTCATCCCCACCGACCTCGGGCCCCCCGGCGTCGCCACCCTCGGCTCCTCCCTCCTCGGCATTGGCAGCCGGCTCCCTGGCCAGATCGGCGATGACTGCTTCAAGACTGTCATCCCGATCCGCAGGGCAGCGGCGAACTGCCTGCTCGGAAAGCAGAGTCCTCTGCTGTGCGAGCATCTCCACTACCGGGATGGCCGCAGTGCACTCCACGAGCACCTCCGCGTACTCCCGCAGCATCTCTTCCTTGGTCACCTTTTCATACCCGTACTTGACTTTATCAAGCTCGGGGTAATCCTTGGCAACCAATTCGAGCGCTGCCAAAGTAATCGGCGTGCTCATGGCGGTCACCAGCTGCGCCGCCATAGTACCGAAGTGCTTCGAGCGGAAGATCCGCTCAGCGAGCGCCCGCAACACGCCGCCCTGCTCGGCTGCCGCCCTGGCCGTCCTCTCCCTCTCCGAGGCCAGCTCCCCCCTCAGCCTTGCCGCCTCGGCCTCCACCTCGGCCACCTTCCTCTCCGCCGCGAGCAGCTCGGTCAGGGTCCTAGCCTCCTGCTCCTCCGCCCTCGCTGCCTCGGCCTTCGCCCCCTCGAGCTCGGCGTTTAGGGCCCGAAACTGCTCGACTCCGCCGATGACGAAGTTCGAGAGGGCACTCAGCCCGTCCAGTACCATATCCGCCTCCTGTACAGAATATGTCAGCACCGAACAAGAAAAAGAATCAAAGTAGGTAAGGCTAAAACTTTTTCCACTTACCTCGGGAAACGGGGTCCTACGAGCTGCCCCCGACCCGGATGCCCGAGCATCCGGGCCTCTTACCTCCTCCCTCCGAGGTTCCTCCAGGTCAATCACGGGCGGAGTCACCTCGGTCTCCACCCTCTCCGCCCTCTCCCGGTGCGGCGTCTCCTCGGCGGCCGAGGTGACTCTCGGCCTCTTCTTCTTCCTCCTCAGCGCCGCTTGCAAAACTTCGGGATCCACTGCAGAAGTAAAGCAAACGTTAAAATCTAGTTTGGAGAAACGAGGACAGAACACAACCCAAAAAACCCTCACCCGGATCCACGTCGGCGACGGCGTCACAAGGGCTTAGCCCATGCCTCGACAACTCAGCCTCGGCATATTTCCTCTTAATCATGCCGAGGTTCGCCAGGCTCGCATCGACTTCGCCGACGGGATCCACCCTCAGCTGCGGCCCGAACTTGACCGAGGACCAGTCGTGCCGAGGCACTCCCTCTGCTCGGCAGAAGAAAAATTTCTTCTGCCAGTTCGACACTTTGGACGGGGTGACCAACTTAAACTTATTTACAGGCGAGAGATATACCCACCCCGTCGGCGCCCGCTTCACCCTAAAGAAGCGCAGCAAAGAACCTAACGAGGCCGAGCCTCCGCGGCTGCCGACCTCTATACAAAAACCGACGATCTGCTTGATCGACGGCGGTGCTAACTGCCCCAGAGGCAGCCTCCACCTCTCCAAAAACTCAACAAAAATGGGGCTCAAAGGAAAGCGAAGACCAAAATGCAGGTAGTCTTCGTAAACAGTAAAAAAACCTACAAGCGGAGAGCAACCCCTATCCTCCGCCCGAGGAAGAACTAACTCCATGGACTCCGGGAAAACAAAATGGCGGGCCAGGTTCACCATGTGCGATTCGCTCATGGTGGAAGAAAAATCCAGCACCGCACCCGACCCAACTAAGGGCAGGAACTCAACTTCCCGAAATACGGGAGGAGAAAAAGCACGGGTAAAAACCCTAACAGAAACCCTCGCCGGAAAATTCCTAATCGGCGAGGGAGACTCTACTACCTCAAGATCGACTGGGGCGCGAGAAAAAGAAGACGAAGAAGAAGAAGAAGCAGAAGACGAAGAAGCCATAATAACTTACTTGGTTGAGAAATGTGAATAAGCTCTCTCGAAGTTGAAATCGACAAATGGCAGAAAGGTTAAGAGCTTTTTGCAGATGGGAAAGAGAAATTAAGGTTGCGAAAAGTAAAAAGTGTTTGTTAGCTTCCAAAGGAAGCCTTTATAGACATCACTTCACCTTTTCTCAACCGCCTCTTTTTCAAAATCCCGCCTCTTCGGCTCCTCCAACAGGAATGCGACACGTGTCGCCCGCGACCTTCTACAACAGCTGTCTTCCACCACTACAATTACTACTTCGGCTTCGTCAAAAGCTTCACCTCGACTTCGGCCGCAACCAAAACTTCACCTCGACCTCGGCAACTACAAGATCTCCACCTCGTCCAGATCTTCACTTCGTCCCGCACACCCACCTCGTCAAGATCTCCACCACGGTGCCGATCTTCTTTTGAGGGGGGGGATGTGATAGGATGAGGCCCATCAATAAAGCCCAAGCAGAAGCAGCTAGGCCCAAAAGCCCAGAAGCCCAGCTACCTCAGCCCACTTGATGTAAACCGCCATTGTTATCTATAAATAGCTAGATTAAAGGGACATTCAAGGGGACTCTGGAATTTTAGCTCTCAAGCTCTTCATAATAAAAGCTCTCCTCTCCCCGTGGACGTAGATCTATTTTAAAGATCGAACCACGTAAATCTTGCGCGATTTACTTTCTAACCAGCTCTCAAATTTCACCTCGAAAATTAAGCTCGATCATGTACAATGATCTCTACTATTTGAGATTGCTATTTGGTTTATATGTATAAGGTCTAAAAGGATGAGATTAAAGGAACTATTAAAACGTTTATAAATCTAATGAATCATATCCTAGTTAGTAAACTTTTCCGAATAGTTAAACACATTGTTCTACTCATGCTGCTACAAACAAGAACTTAACAATGAGAAGATGGCAATTTAGTTGTCACATTAATTGAAAAAAATAATACTACATTGGTTGAGAAATCTGTACACCAACATCAAATGCAAAGGAAACAGTAGTTTCTAGGCGAGCTCTGCTCCACTTGTTCAAGCAAAGCTAGGAACGAAACTATCACTACATGTGTTACAACTACTATATGTAGCCCTTGTTGGTGGAGTACGACGGCGGCGACTCCCACGCCGGCGACGGCAAGCTGAACGGGAACCCCATCGATCTTATACTCTCCCACACGTTACTATGCACGCTACTCTTCCGATCTTCCTCCCCGAGGGAGTACCCCCCTCCGCCGCCGCTCAACTGGTGGTGCAGCGCCGGGGATTGCGCGTAGAACATGGAGGTGGCTAGCTCCGCCGTGCTCTTGCTGCCATCGGAGACTACGAGGCTTGCCGGGAAGTAGTCGGCGTTTCTTGCGGCGGTTGTGGAGAAGTTGGTATGGTGTTGAAAGTCGTTTTCTGGGCTGAAGTGGGTGTAGGCGAAGGCCTCCGACGACATCGTTTCCGGCAGAGGCGGCGCCGCTGCCCACGTGTGCGAGAGGGTTCTGTTCGCTGTGGAGTTCGCTTTCTTGAAGATTCTGCAAATGGCCCATGAATCCTGCACACACACACACACATATATATATATAAATAAAAGAAAAGGAAAGGAGAGGAGAGGAGAGGAGAGGAGAAGAGAGGCTTGCATTTGGTGGGAGGCTCTTGTCGAAGGCCTTCTTCAGCTGCGGAGGAGGCGGCGGAGCGGCGGCGTCTGTGGCGGAGGGGAGGCGGAACTCGTGCATCATCCAATCGGTTTTGATGCCTTTGGCTGCCCTCCCTCTGTAGAAGACAAGCGATTTCTTTAGCCCGATGCACTTGGGTCCGGTGGAGGAGTAGATCGGCCGGTCCGTCCCGGTCGCCTTCCAAAAACCCGAACCGGTTACCCGGTTCGGGCGGGTGCTGTTTCGGTACTTCCGGTCCCTCGGACAGTAGAAGTACCACTCTTTCTCCCCTGTCGAGGCTATTTCTGTCCCAACACCAAAATTTTGTTGTTAGTGAGTGAATGATTGATCATATATATATATATAGACTTCACTAAATCAAGAATCTATAAATTTTGTCATTTGATGATCAATGATGCATGGACAAGAACACAATAGTCTTACTTGGAAGATCCCAAGGATCAAATTTGTATATATCAACTTGCTTAATCAACTCAATGGGAAGAGTTCTATGTTGAAGCTTCCTCTTCAAGTAGAACTCGACGAGCTCTTCATCGGTCGGATGGAACCGGAACCCGGGCAACATAACATCGTCGACGCACTTGTCCGAATCATCCTTCACATCCATTCTTTCTTGAGAGGGAGAGATGGAGAAAGAGAGTGAAGTTTGAAGCAAGAAGTGTTGTGTTCTTAAGAACACCAAGAATAGAACCTAAGTCAAGGGCATGGACTTGAAAGATGAAGGTTTGAGTCCAAATTTGTGATCTCAATGAGACTATAGAATTGATTTTAGTGTGTATGGGGATATGGGTTTTATTTTATTTTTCTCAAAGATTGGATGCTTCTCTCCTTTTATCTTTAGTGCAATCAACAAGGGTATGAGACAAAGCACCCTTCTATTGTAAAATAAGTTGATTTATATGTATTTGCTAGTTTGAACAATGTCTTGGTACTCATGCATATGTATTTATAATCTTAAATGATGACAAGAAATTAATGAGGAGGATTAAATAATGGTTTGATATCATTGGATCTACAAAATTGAGCTTCTATTCCATTCCTCTATGAGCTTCTATTCCTTGATCATTCTTTTATCCAAGAAGTGAGCACGTGACTTAGTTCGAATTTAGTGAGGAGATTCCTTAAATTTTACTTAATCTAGTAGGGAGATAGGGGGTTGGTTCCTGCATTAAATTCATGAGTATTTGCCTTTTTGGTTCCTCTATTTTTTATTTTTTATATTATTCATATTTATTAAGACTTTCAAAATAATTAATCGGGTCATGACTTTTACCAGTTGGAAATAGTGGGTTTTATGTAAAAATGACTAGGTCAACCCGAGCCAATAAGCTTGACGACATGAAGTCATGTCGATAAAGATTTGGGTCTTCCATTAAATTTGGACGGTTTGGTTGATAGATATAATTATATTTGTATTATATTTCATCTGTCTCACTATTTTTGACTTGAGTAATCATTAAAACACTCACAATTTTATATGCAATTGTTAGGATTGTTAGGCAAACAATTTTAACTTAGTGACACTAAGGGGCATAATTTTTTCCCTTTAGTGAGAAAGAACTCTATGATATATTGCTTACCAAACTTCAAGATATTTGCAGTTCAACTACTAAAGTTGACTGCTTGACTAATAGTGGAATAATATGTAATAGAAAAAGAAAAGAAAAGAGAGAATATTAACTTACAAAATAGCAAGATAAATTGTTATTAGTAAAATAATAGGGATTCTTTTCTATGTGGAAATCATTGTTACATAGAATTTTAAGGCAATGCTTGTGGAAATTGATGACAATGTAAACTATATATCTAGAGGTCTACCATTGACTTAATTGGAAAAAGGGTTATCTCTTCAAGAAAATTATACCAATATTGACAATTAATTCCATATTAAATAATATGTCCAGTTTATTTTAATATATTTTTGTTCGATTGAATCGATTATAATAATAAGACATGTCAGAATAAATAAAACGAGAGAGTAACATAAGTTTGGAAAATATAATTGAATAACGGACATAATTATTCAAATGGGTAATTTGTGTATTCATATATATGGATTAAATAATATGATAATATTCATTTTAAATTTGTTATATGTAAATATTTTGGGTTCTATTGGTTCTTACTTCTTAGTCATGGACTGTTATTATTTAATATGAAAATTATTAATTATTTCTGAAAAAGTATTAATAAAATTGAAAATATTTGTTATTTAAAAATGGGCGAAAGTGGAATTCCCCAAAAGTTTTGTCCTCGATTGAGATTTAGAAACTCACTTTTTTTGTCTGTTCTTACCGTTTGTGGGGCTTTTGCATTGAAGTCCCCAATTAATGCGTGCAAACTAATTAAGGTCTTAGAATCAGTCAAATCCTTACAACCTAAGTTACATTTGTCCCCTCCAAATTATTTGTATTTCGATTTTCACCCACTTTCTACTATCTAGGCCATTGCATTCAATTTGTATTGCTATTTATAGTTTGTAATCCGAGTAGAGTTGAATACTAATCAATTTGAGCTTGACTCGTTTAAATATTAAGGTTTCGAGCTCTATACTAACTTGACTAGTTCTATGCTTATACTAATAGTGTTCCAGCTTGTTTTCGTTAAATGCTTAATTTATTTTTGTATTTATATGCACCTGAACTCGTGTTATGACTTGACTGGGTGCTCGATGGCTTGTGAATAGGCTCGTGAAAGAAACATATTTAGTAAACTATAATTTAGAGGTGTTCAACATTATTTTTAAATTTTTTTCTAATCCTAATTCAATTGTATCTCTTATATTATATCTAATTATTGTTTATGATTCATACAATTACATGTTCACTTTTAAATTCATGTAAAATATATAGATATTGAAAGTGGTGCAAAATAATCGGAAGTTCATAACTGAAATCGTTAGTTTTAGAACCGAAATCGATGGTTCAAAATCAGAATCGTCTTGGACGGTTTCGGTTCCGAACTATAAGTAGTAGTAACCACGATTCAATTACAATTATAAAATAATAAAATCGTAATGATAGTTCGATTACGATTCTAACCATAATCATAACCATAACCGTGAAGAGTAGTATTACTACTAGTTGGACTAAAACGTGAAGAGTAGTATTACTACTAGTTGGACTAAAACAAGTGAAAAAAATAGTAATGTGAAAGCTTAATATAATGTTGGAATGAAACAAGGAGCAAAAGACATAACAATACTTGAGATGGAAGTTGACAATTGGAGCTAAGCCAAATCAATGTTAAATATTAATATTACACAAATAATAAAATAATGGAAAATAATAATTAAAATATATAAGTGGTAGCCACTAGCCACCCTTGATTAGTTGATTGGATTTGGGGGAAATTATTGAATTTAGGATATAATTAAAAATATTAAGAACTTAATCATAATAAATAGGTGATGGGATCTTAGAGACAAATGAATTTTGATTTCAAAATTCTATTTGGATTACGAAATGACAATGATGCAAATTATATAATATTATTAATATTATTTTCCAAACTTTATATATATAATACTATATAGCGTGTAGAATGTAAATTTCCTAAACATGTTTTAGTCTTTATCAACTGTCCTTAATTAGTCAGTGTCATCTAAATCTTGATTATGTTCATACCATATCTTATATTTATAATAATTATATCTTATATTATAAAGATTATCAAGAGAATAGGAGGAATAATCATTACATCTTAGATTTAATTAGGGTCGTAAATGAACACAACTATTCACGAGTTACTTGATGCTTGGCTCAAAAAATATTCATTCATAGCTCAAATCGAGTTCCATTCTGAGTTGAGCTCGAGCTTGAACTCATAATTAGACGGCGCTCGATCAACCTGTCAAAAGTTCAAGTCGAGCTTGAGCTGAACTCGAACACAACAATATTTAAACGAGCCTAGCTTGAGCTGGCTCAGTTCGACTCGATCACAACCCTATATTTATTGTGAAAAGCATAATAAATCATACTTTCCTTTCACATTTTTCCAAATAAAATTTGAGGATATGGATTAGTAAGAAAGGCCCCAATGTTGTCTTTTACATGGTGTTAACTAACTTATGATAAACATACAAGATACATTAAAATGTGTCCGTTTCAGAATAGATTTAGACGCCTAACAATCCAATTTGTTGAGTCACTTTCTTGATTATGGACATAGATTGTTTAACTGCAGCTTACGTACGATATTAATTCTATATTTTTTACTTAATTAAGACAAAATGGTTCTCCAAAAATTATTTTTTTCCCCTATTACTACTTTTGGTTTATGTTCAAATAATCAATTCTTTACGTATAAGGGAATATACTTATGCTTATTGCTTAGTGATAAATAAAATTGAGATTCAAAAATGGGCCCAATGTAGAGCCCATTGGGCTAACCACGCAAAGCCCATTTTTATTCGTACTCTAATGCTCAAGACAATAGGTCTCGAGTTGGAGTCATCCGTGAGGTGGGTATTTACCAAGTATAAATATTAAATACAATAATACATATTCTACAAAAACAAGAAACAAAGAGAAAACAATTGGCCAAATCAAGCCTTTGCTTCCTCTAAAACAAAGGGCACTTCCAAGTTGTCACTTCCCCTCTGGATTTTGAGCACTACTTTCTCTCCTACATTATAATCATCCAATGTTTTGTATAATTCTCCCCCATTCTTTATCTGCAACAAAGTTTATCACTAATCAGCACCCGAGCAGATATTAGCAAGAACGAGTTTAGGTTGCTTTGGTTATATACACGAAGTAGCCTAGCGTGCAGCATGTAATGTGAAGTCCTATGTTAAACACGGTCTTGTTTGGAAGTATGATCGAGTAAGTTTCGATTTTGAGACACGGGTATCGTTCATTAGGGAATAAATGAGTGAGGGGAGTAAGAAGAGGCGTACAGGTTTGTCGTTCACAGCCAAGATTATGTCACCAAGTACTATTTTACCAGCAAAACCCCTTGTGGTCGGAAGAAGACCGGCCTTTGCTGCTAAACTATCTCTGGTAACCTACAGCGTTGCGACACGGTTATATCATTGATTTTCTAATAGTTGAAACCAAAATATTAGCACCAGAGGGCCATAGTGAGGACCTGTAGAATCAAAGCTCCCTTCCGAACGTTGAGTTGGTTTGCAATAAGATCAGGTGCAATTTCAACATTCAGACCAGCTCGTACGGCCTGCCATGCATCATTCGAACAAGTTATATACGAAAACGATGATTCCATGCATAAACGGGCTTGATAACATATGAGGCAAGCAAGAAAGCAAACACATACTTTGCCAAACTGGATCAGCTGAGGGACTATCTTTACAACAGTTGAAGAAGGGATTGCAAATCCGACACCAGCTGAAGTACCTATGTAGGGTCGTGTAGGAAAATGATGTACATATGTCGCATTCTCAGATTAATTGAAAATATATGTCGTCTCAAGAATATCCGGTGGAGTAGAGAGTGGATAAACTCACCAGTCTGAGTAAATATTGCAGTGTTGATTCCAATCAAATTTCCTTTAGAATCCAATAAAGGGCCTCCACTGCACATCACAGAAAAAATGTTTACGACGTTGGTTCTTAAAGGAAGAAGTTTATGCTGGGAACGAACATCGAGACAGATTTCATGTTCGATACTAAAACCTGTTTCCAGGATTGATGGCAGCATCGGTCTGGATACCTCCACCTATAGTAACTCCAGTTTGACTGTTTATGTCTCTATTCAGACCACTAATGACGCCAGCTGTGAGCGTATGATCAAAGCCAAATGGATTTCCAATTGCTAAACACTGCTGACCCACTTTTAGGATGGATGACGAACCAATGTTGATAGGTCTCAATAGCTCCATCGGGGCATCAACCTGGTACGGAAAGAGTATCAGTATGGTTATGAGAACCAACCAAAATTCGTACATCACATCATTTGCTCTCGGAACTTTATTTCGAGCGTTTGATGATGAACAACCTTCAATACAGCAAGATCCTTTGCACGATCAGCACCGACTAACTTGCCCTCAAAGTTCTTCTGTATCCTTCATGAGAAGAAAACGAAGAAGGGAAATCAGCAATACAATTCCAAAAACAAAGTACTGGCTCAGTGCATCCCACACATAGCTGAATTGCTGTAAATCGAAGACGAGGGAACAATTTTACCCTTCAGAAGCTAGTATATTAACACGAGCAACAACTTGGCCTGTGCTAGGCTTTCTTGAAAGAGAATTTCCGATAACTGTCCGAAAGAAAGATAGGGTGTCGATTCAACCCATACATCAAGAGTAATGTTTTCATGATTCATTCTCAGTTGGTCACATTAATATCACATAAATTCTAGCTCAAGTTCCAAAGAACTTCAAGAAAACTTAAAAATCAGAAACTTTATAACATCAATAACTTGTTCAAGCAACAAACATGCATACCATGATAATTCGTCACGATATGACCCTGATCATCCCAGACGACTCCCGAGCCATTTCCTTCAGGAACCTAGACATTCAAAACCCTTTTATCTGTTAAAAATAGGAGAATATATGACACGGCGCAGGTGCACCTATATACCGGAGACGAGAAAATGTCTTACCTCAACCGCACCGGTAACGTTAAGCTGCGGCCGCAGAGTTACATCGAAAATGTTGACTACAGAATAAGTATTCTTCTCAAATAGTTTGACAACTCTTTCCTGCCAAGTATACACATATCAATTCACCTGCCAGGGAAAGTTTGAAAATGTACAAATAGCTAATTAGAAAGCCAAAATGAAGGCAAACAACAAAAAGAAAAGGATCAAATATGACTGAACTCTTCAAAGGGAAATCAACCTCGGAAGGGAAGAGTGGCCCAGCAGGGAAAACGGCAGGTGTCACTTGTTCAACTGTCACTGATGAATCTCCCAATGCATATGCTGCAATAATGTATACCTTCCCTAATCAATATCTCTTTACCCAAAAATATTGGAAAGTAAGGTTCTTATCAACTTCACTATCTACCATACAACACAATACCTCGTAGATTGTAAAAACGGAGTCTTGAAGAAAGAGATGAAAAGCAAAAGGGAAAGGGAAAGGGAAAGGGAAAGGGAAATTGGGTAGGTGCGAACCTGGACAGTACCTTGAAGAGAGCAGATAACCATAACTACAACACAGCAACAAACGAGCAAAAAGGGTTCTGCGCGTGGTTGTGGGGATATCTTCCGGCACGAGCCCTTGCTCGACGAAATCAAGGTGGCTTTTCTCGTCGCCCCTGCAAGAAACAGTAGCTGTGAGGAAACCCAGAAACAAAAAATGAAATTGAGGAAATCATGAGAATTTGTGCCTTGGAGGAGGTGGAACGGGGAGACGAGATACGACGTCGCAGCAGAGCCTCCGGCGGCCGAGAAACGAGAGGTATTTGCTTGAGATGATATTGGAGGTGAATGCGAGTGATTTGCGAGGCGGAATTGTTGAAGTGCTGCATATGACTATTGCTTGCATTTTGCTTTTTTGTTTCTTTTTGGAGAAAGAAACGCAGCGAAGAGAGATTTTGAGTCGGAAATGGAGTGGTAGAAGTTGCAGAGAGTGTGAGAGAGAAGAGAAGACAATTTTAGTGTTGAGATAGAATCGCTTTTTGAATAAGCGCTTAATGTGATTACTTTTTTTCTTCGAGGGGAAAATTATACTCTTTCAAGATATTTATAAAGGCCAAATAAATAAGGTGAGAACTCTCGATTTCACGAAATTAATTTTAAAATTGGGTAATTTGGTTTTATTCGGGAAATTTTGATTTCGTTGGAAATTTCAGGACTATTCGGGATATTTTTCGAGATCAAAACCGAAACTTACAATTTTCTAATGATGGAATTCGGAAGTCCCGAAATTTCGATCAGGACCGGGACCAAAATAAAAAATTTAATATTTTTCGGGATCAGTACCGAGTTCTCCCCCTTACAAATAAATCCAAATGCCTCAAATCAATCTACACATTTAGGATGACTCTGAAACTAGGCATCAACAATAAACAATTTACAAAACAAATGATATATAGTAGTACCATACAAGATTTGAGTTCCCCTATGAAAACTAGTAATTTACAAAGAAAAATTGGCTTCTAACGTTGAACATCAAAATCAAACTAAAGCAACTGATCCTGATCTGAGTACTAAAGCTGCCTGGCTAAATCTTCAACCATTTTAGTCTATTTGGTGAGAATATGAGAAGGCCAAGAGTCGGAAGACGAAGGGTAACGGGGGCGTGGCTTGCTCACACCAGATGGAATCATAGGCGCGTTCATCTCCACGAAAGGGTTAGAGAAACCTTGGGCCTCGTGATGTAATGGCACGACGAACACGGGTCCCACAACAGGGGCAGTCGTCTCTGACTCATTCCCGATTAGTGGAATTGCAACGTGGTTTTCTGGTTGAGAGACATGTGTTGAATGGATGGCCCTCTCCTCTATTTCTCTCTGTAGCCCCTTCACTTGGGAAGCGAGAGCAGAGGTCTCCTCGAGGAGCTCGTTCTTCTCGCTCGTAATCTGACATCATAATTCACACGTAAAGCACGTTCAGACAGCAACAACTAACCACATTCTAAGAATTCAAGATTCTATAATTTGTTACAGGCATGCTTATTTGATCAACATACATTGGCAACAGTCTAGTTGTTTTGCCGGATCTCACTCATTGGAGAACTGTTACGATTCTTAAAAGATAAAAAGGGAATCAAACAACACGAAACGAACTAAAGCTCAAAGTTGCATGAAGGTTCTTACATAATTATATTCAGACAAAAGAGTTGCATTCTCCTTTTTCAAGTTGCCCATTTGAGTAACCAATTCCCCAAGGAGTCGAATCGTCTCTCTTAGCATAGAAGCCTTGCCATTGTTCTGATTATCAACATCTGCACACACAATTGCCGACATTCTATCATCGCGCAGACTGCCAATCAAACTCAAATTGATGCTCATACAAGCACAGAAATGGTATAACACTACACATACTTAGTTACTTACCACTAACACCAATTGTTTTGCCCAAATCCAAGAACAACTCATTCATGTTGGCACGTTTCAGCTTCTCCCTCGCAGCTTTATGAATTTTCCTTGGAGCTTTTCCAACATTCTTTTTACTGATAAATGGCAAGGGAAAATCATTATTAACACCGAAGTAGTTTGAAAAATCAGACAGCAAATGCATCTAAATTCCAGTATAAGGGAAGCATTTATTGATCATGTAGTAATATATTAGGAATCAACAGCATAATTGAAAATTTGAAACTCCATCCAAAAGAAACCAGACTAGATCGATAATATTTCCTAATCATCAACCAACATTTAAAAAAAAAAACTTGAGCTTCAATAATGCTATGAAATCGAGGGTACGAGTTTAATCATAATCATCCTACCAATTCTGCAACAATCTTCATCATATATTACAGCAAAACCCTAATAGCGGAACATAAAATCTCCATTTCCAGCAAAACTCAGGGAAAATAAAATTAACTAAAGCGAGGGATTCAAAAACCAAGAAATTAAAACAAAATAATTAACCTCGTAGGTATCTCCACGTGATCATCAGCCGAAGCCGTAGATTCAGAACCCATTCGATAAGATAAAATCAAATAAGTTTATCCCCAAATTAACGGAAAAAAATGAATCCCACAATAACTGAGATCCTCAAAAGGAAATACTCGAAAAATATTGAGAGAGAATAGAACAAAAGGAGCGCGACGGAAGGTGGGAGGGTTTGGACGCCATGCGAAGGCGTGTGGAGGGCGTGCGCCTCTAGTAAGAGTTGCGCGAGCGTGATGGTGAATTACCAAGTTTGTCCTTGGGAGGTTCTAGACTTGTCGCAGAAGACGAGGGTGAATTTGTCAGTTCATGGGATTGTAGGAAGCTCGCATCGTGTGGACTATTAGCTCAAGTATTGAGACCACGTGTCGTCTCATCACTCAACCCCATTATACTTGATAGATTAATCATAAAATCTCATTCAAAACTCTATATATCTATACATCATAAAATTCAATTATTTCACTAAATTATTTATTTGAAATTTGACTCCTTCAATTCATCTATTTTCACTTATAAGCATGTTCCCACATTTTCAATGAAATCTCAAACTAACATAAATAATTTTTAAATATATATATGTATATAAATAAGTTCAAACTTGAGTTCGAGCCGAGCTTGTTTACGACCCTAATTTGAGTAGGAACCGTGGTTAATTTTGTCAACTTCAATTCTACCCTAATTATGTCTTGGACAAGTATGGTTCAATGCCCAATCCACTAAGGCTGTGTTCTCTATGAGTGATAAGTTTATCACATAAAAATGTGGGATAAAAATATAATTAGTCTTCAAATTCCTTTTTTTATCCATACTTCCTATCTAAATTATAAATTCATCATTATTTTTCTCATTCATCCCACTCTAAGGAGGGATAATATTATCACACTAAATTTGGATGGATAATATTATCCCTCTTTAAAGTGGGATGAATGAGAAAAACAATGATAAATTTATAATTTAGATGGAGGTATGGATAAAATAGAAGGGATTTGAAGGCTAATTATAATTTTATCCCACATTTTTATAAGATAAATTTATCCATCAAAGAGAACACAACCTAAGGGTAAATATGTAGGTGATAATTTGTGATGGGAACTTGAAAAATTCATGTTTGGATACAAGTCCCAACAAGCTTCGGGATTTTGAGTCTCAAAATTTTCAAGATCAAGATCGAGATCGGTACTTGAATTTTGAAAATTTTTCGAAATTCGTGTCTCGAATCTCAATTAGGAGTCAGAATTTTCGCAATTTCTCAAAATTAATTTCAATTATAAATTTAACTTACTTTTGTCTTGTCCAAAATATTCACAAATATTACGGATCAATAGTGGATACGATTATTTGATGAGGTGGCCAATTCCACCCACCACCCCCTCCGCATTGGCTCGCCATTGCAGGGCCCTCATCAAATCATGCGCTCACCTCTCCGACATCGACGCTGGGAAGAAGCTGCACGCCGCCGCCTTCACCACCGGCCTCCTCACTCTCCCCCAACTATTCGTCGGGAACCTCCTCACGCGAATGTATGCAGCCTGCGGAGACGCAGCGTCTGCACGCAAAGTGTTCGACGAAATTCCTCTGACGTTTAAGGACGCCGTGGACTGGAGCACACTCATGGACTGCTGCGGCCACGTCGGCACCGCGCTAGATGCGCTCCGCTTGTTTGTCGCGATGAGGGGCGAGGGCGTCGCCGTCGATGATATAGCCATGGTGTCTTTGTTCGGCACTTGCGCGAGGGTGGGGAACAGTGAGTTCGGGGTTCAAGGGCATGCTTGTATGATCAAGATGGGTTTGGGTTTGAACGTTAAAGCGTTGAATTCTGCGATGGATATGTACGTGAAGTGTGGGTTAATGGATAGTGCGAAGAGAGTGTTCGATGAAATGCCGGTGTCAGTGAGGAATGTTGTTTCGTGGACTGTGCTTTTGTGGGGTGTGGTGAAATGGGAAGGGTTGGAGAAAGGGAAGAATCTGTTCGATGAAATGCCCGAGAGAAACGAGATTGCTTGGACTATAATGATCGCAAGGTATGTTGAAAATGGGCTTACTAAAGAGGCCTTTGAGTTTATTGCTGAAATGGTATTCTGCAATCGGATATGCTTGGATTCAAGCTCTTCCCTTTGCTCCGTGTTATCGGCTTGTACGCAATCAGGGGACATAGTAATCGGTAAATGGCTGCACACATATGCTCTCAAAGCATCGACGGATGCATCGACAGATGTCAAATTCGGCACAGCCCTGCTTGATATGTATGCAAAATGTGGTCGGGTCGACACTGCTTTTCAAGTGTTCAAGTCTATGCAGGCAAGGAATGTGGTTACATGGAACGCTATGCTCGGTGGATTGGCGATGCATGGAAAGGGTGCTCTGGCTTTGGATATGTTCGATCAGATGTTAGAAGAGAACGTCGAACCAAACAACATAACTATCACAGCTGTTCTAAGTGCTTGCAGCCACTCGGGCTTGGTTGACAAGGGCCGAAGATTGTTCTACGCTCTAGAGAACGTACATGCCATAAGGCCATCAATGGAGAACTATGCTTCCATGGTGGATCTCTTGGGTCGAGCAGGACGTTTAGAAGAAGCAGAGGCTGTGATACGGGGCATGCCAATGAGGCCGAATGAGGTTGTTCTAGGTTCTCTATTAGGAGCCTGCAGTTTACACAAAGCACACAACATTGCAGAACGCCTCACAAAAGATCTGGTTCGACTGTACCCACACAACACCGAGCATCACGTCTTGCTCTCCAACATGTATGCATTGTCGGGAAAGAAAGCGAAAGCCGATTCATTCCGGAGGGATCTCAGAGACAGAGGGATCAAGAAACCTCCGGGCATGAGTAGTATGTATGTCGAAGGACAGATTCACCAGTTCAGTGCAGGGGACAGATCGCATCCACGGATCAACGAGGTTTACTCGATGTTGGATGAGATGATAGGGAGATTGAGATCGTGTGGCTATGTGCCGGACACGAGCTCCCAAATCCTATCCGGCAGCGGAGGTGACCATGGCATCGAGGAGGAAGAGAAAGAGAGAGCTCTTCTATCTCATAGTGAGAAACTGGCGGTGTGTTTAGGGCTGATCAGCACGAAACCAGGTACGCCTCTTTGTATTTTCAAGAACTTGAGAATATGCAGAGACTGCCATTCTGCTATGAAGATGGTTTCCAAGATTTATGATAGAGAGATTACTATTAGAGATCGCAACCGTTTCCATTTGTTCAAGAATGGGTGTTGTTCTTGTTCTGATTATTGGTGACTGTCTTCATGTTTGTTCTATTTAGATGAATGAGAGTTTCATCAACTTTTTTTTTTCTTCAATCGAATAAACGAGCTCGGTTTGAATCAATCTCATCAGATTGCCGGATTATTCGGTTCGAGTAAAATGAGTTTGGTTTATTTTTAGGTTGGAAATTTACTAACTCTATCATAAATTTTAGATTTTCAGGCTATCTAATCAGATTATAATAAATTTGTAAAATGATAATATAGTAGCAAAAGTGTTTTATAGTTATTTTTCACGAATAGTTAACTCATCTAATTTTCGAACTAGCCGTATTAAATTCAAGTTATTTTTGTTTTAACCTATTTGGACAAAAAGAATTCAAGTCATACTTTTTACGATTTTGAATTAATTTTGATCATTCTGCTAAAAGTAATTTGTTTTATTTTGTGAATTATCATACCATTATTGGCTTATTTACAAAAGTATCAAAGAGTAACTTTTAAAAAATATTTGTACTCGCATGCCTTTTCACATATTATACTATTTGTTACTATATCTTTTGTACTACTAAATATCAAAAGGGGATGTAGCTCAAATGGTAGAGCGCCCGCTTTGCATGCGGGAGGCACGGGGTTCGATCCCCCGCATCTCCATATTTTAATATTTTTGTTGTGAAAATATATTACTTTCTTTATGCTGCTTTTTACTCTTTCCTTATGACATGAATTAAATACCAAGAGAACATAAAGCTTTGATTCAATCAGCAATGAAGGAAATAGTATATAGTCAAAAGTAAGAAAACTTCATTTACAAATATCAAGCATTCTATGATGAGGAAACTTATGCTAGAGCCTTTGGTCTTTCCTTCTTGAATGAAGTATAGTCAGCAGTCAAGCTGCCATTCACTTTATCTTTCATATTCTCCACCAATCTCTTCAAAACCGACTCTGCAACTTCTCGTCGTATGTCTTCAGGGACTAATGCCAGCACAGGAGGTAGGACGAAGCTTATGCTCATCTGCAGCTGCCCTTTGAGCCTGCTTCTTGTTCCACGTCTGTCGGGATAGAGAGCCCCTTTCACGTTTAGAGAGAATTGTGACGGCTTCAGCATGTCGTCTAACCCTTGCAGCTCCCATCTAATCTGCATTTATATATATATATATACAACGTCCCGTGATAGGGGTCGGGAAGAAGTTAAGTGGCAGAATCATGATATGATGAGAGGTTTACGGATTTCTTACGATTTCAAGATCAAGAACTTTTGAAATATGGCGAGGAACTCCAAGAGGGTATCCGATCCCACTGGATTTACATCTTAGCCTCATGTCGATTACTGGTGAGACGGTCAGAAATAGGAATTCTATTGGTAGCATCTGTACTCGCCACTCTTCCTGCACGCAGTAGCTATTATGAGAACAGAATATCATACACACAACACAAAGCTGTCGAGGAGCGAAGGCTGAGTGAATCAACTCGATGATGCTAAGCAACTATAAACACCTTCAAACATACCTAGGTTTAGTAGTCTAAGAAGATAAGCTCATTTGCTTGTAAAGTAGAGATCGTGCATACACAACACTTCTAATGAACTTCCAAGTTCAATCAAAACACTACAAATTTAGGCATCATTACCAAACATCATATTTGATGCCAGAGGAGTAACTCCTCTGCTATTTTCCATTGTTAAAGAATTGGTCCCTTTTCAAGAATATCTGTCTTTCATCTTAGTTTCTTCACCTTCTTTTTTAGTTTACTATCTAGTTTCCAATTCCAAATCAAAGGAAAATAATAATTCTATTCCATTTCTAGCTTAATTCCCTAGGTTTTTGTCCACATAAGGTTGTGATGAAGGAACCCAAAATTAAACTTGCAAGAACTCAACAGCAAAAAGAGGAAAGCAAAGAGAAAGGAAACCTCATTCATTTGCTGGCTCCTTCGTTTATCTGGAAAGATGGCTTTGAAAACCCTGGGTTTATCTTCCAAATATTCATCAAATGAAGCCTGCATCCCATTTCCCAAATTCATCAAAATCCATCACACACACACCGAGAGAAAAGAAAGAAAAAAAAGCAGCGGTTCGTACTTACCCCAGGAATTTCATAGAGAGGAATGTCGGTGGAAATTCGAGAAGAGTAAGTAGATGAGTTCACCATTTGAGCTCCCATCTTCATCTTTTTAACATTAATGCTTTGCCATTTCGGACTCAGCCGCCTACTCACCACCCACTCTCTTTTCAAACCACAAAATCCTCCGCCCCGCGGCGCCGCCGCAACCTTACTCATCTACGGCCGTTGATTTCGAAGAAAGATCAGACTTTGAGGAGAGGGCCCAACCTCGAACTCGAAAGGAGTAAAGGGTGACTGGAGATTGAAGAAGAAGACTACCATATCCATGCTTCGCCACCTGCCTATTTCTCTGTGGCTAACCATATTACGTGTCTCACACTGGTGGGTCCCACTTCATCATCCCAAACTTAATATTTTTATAATTTAATAATTTGTGAAATAAAGAAAGGATTAAATAATTACCCAAACTAAGATTAGGAGGTTAAACTGGCAATTACTAATCACTGCAACCTAAAATTTATTCCATAATTAATTATGACTTTTTTAAATATTATTTATGATATAAATGAAGTGTAGATAAAATATTTAATACTAGTATTTATAATTTTTCATTAACTCTTTTTTCTCTTCTAATTCTTGATAATCAGCATTAGAAGAAGTATACTAATTTATCTTTTTTCCCATATTGTTTTTTAAGGCAAAAGTTACAAAAATTATGTAAGTTATTTAGAATAATCGACTCAAACATTGATTTTTTAATTTAATAAATATGTAAATTAAAATAACAAATAATTATAAATCCCAAAGTGATTGATGAACTCTAGTTAATTTGTAAAACTAAACAAAATCATAAGACTTTATTTGAATATATGCCATAGATAGACATCTAAGCAGATTACAATCCTTTATTTATCAATGGACAACAACAACTAAACTCACAAAGAAAGCAACAATACATCAATTAGTACATTACATAGGATAGGCGTATAAAATAGAACAACCATGGTCAACCTATATATAGTATTAGCTACAAACACACTTCCCTCTTTGTTCTTGATTACTCATCACAAGGATTATCCCACAATACCCTTTTGTTGAAAGGTGGTTTCTTACATGACTAAGCCGCAGAGTACGGTATCCTCACAGCCATCCTCGGGGCGAGCCATGGCCGTTGCAGGTCTGGATCGATGAATCTGTGTGCCACAAACTCCTCAGCTTCCTCGTCTATCAGTTCTCTGCACCATGTTACGCGCTTTGAGGGGCAACTGCCTGGCCCGAAGCACCTGCATGTGAAACGCGATGATCAGTCTCCAAATTGGAGAAGTTTTGTGCTTGTTTGGGGATCTTTGGGATTTACTATTATTGACTTACTTGTATTCGTAAAAGCAGGCGCTTCTCTCGTTCTCGACCTTTCCCCAGTTGTTCCAACCGACTTGCTTAACACAGCCATCGATGTATGTGTGTGCGAAGACCACCCTCCCGAAGGGGCCCCACGGTCGTCCAAGATATGCATACTCCTTTGCTCCATTACCAGTAATCACACATCTGCATCACATATATACATATAATGTTTTTGAAGCAATAATCTTGACACAGCAAAGCATCATGCCTGATACCACTCATAATCATCCCCTTCGATGAGTGAGAGATTAGTATAGTCTGCATAGCTAAAGTCCAAAGTATTCGGGAATCGGGATAACGAAGCTAGAAAGACGGATAGTACGCAAGAAGGTTCTTTCTTTGCTTGAACTTGTGAAGATGTGATTTTTTCTATTCATAAAGCATTCTACATCAATTTATTGAAAGCCTCGTTCAAGAATTAGTCTTTGACCCAATCGGTAGGAACCAATCGAGAAGGCAAATCCGTTATGATATGCAAGGATCTTAGCTTGTATGTGGGTTTTACTTTGAGCCATATCAGCAAATGCACATCTTCTAATTCACAAATCATGTCAATATTGTAAGCGGAGACGAACCTCAAGAATATATAGCCGGTGGTCTCTTGCGAAGATTTTCTGCTTTGAGCAGTTATAAAGCCAGCAGATTTGCAGTGGATATGGCAATGCTCCAAAAGGGCAGTGCTATTGCCAAATATGAAGTCCACACTTCCTTCAACGTAGCAATCCCTCAAATACTGCTTGCCATAGTGCAGATACAGCGTATCCTGCATATGTTCGTTTCGTACACACCAATTCAACACAGGAGGAGATTAAACTACATGTCAAGCAGTCAGGCAACACACTCTTGTTCTACAAATCAACGGACAAGGTAAAGTATTGTTATACTAACACCATTAGACTTATTCGGGAAGTGTCAAAACCTTTGCATGAAGGAAGCATTCGACCAAGGCAAAGGCACTGGGAGCTACTCTTACTATATATTTTCAACTGAGAGTTAACTGAGCTACCTAATTAGTCTTGCTCTCCCTCATTGAATCTCAGCTCAAATATGAAAGTTGAATCAGAAGCACAAAAATTCGAGCAATTCAAGAAACGTCAAAAGGTGTTACTGATAGAGAGTTCTCATCATATGTCACAATCTTCACCCCAAATGGCTTCCAAATTTACACAAACACACGAAGCAATATCTATAAAGAGTGTATGTATATATACCTGCCAACCAAGAAACCTGCAATTGTAGAAAGCACAACGATCAGCAGTCACTCTAAGCGCCACAGCTTGCCCTGAACCCTAAACCCAATTTTCAACAAAATTAGGCAATAGAGATTACCAACTTCATAAGCTCACAACCATAGATTTATACATAACTTCCACCACTTCAAAAATAAATAAATAGCTATTGTCTCAAAAAGGAAATTAAATTAAATTAAAAAAATTGGGCACCTCGGGAGCGGAGTTTTCGAAGGAGATGTTCTCGGCGATGAAGTCCTCGCCTTCGACGATGACAGAGCCGCAGCCGAAGGTTCCGGTGCCGATCACGCGCGCCGCCTGGTGGTGCTCGATTTGGGTGGCAGTGTTGTGCCACGTCAGCACGGTGGACTCCGGAGAGATCCCGGCGAAGGTGATGAAGTTCTTCGTCTTGGGCACGTAGAGGGGCTGGCGGTAGACTCCGGGACCCACCCGGATCACGGTGCGGCACGCGTTCCCCAGCGGCACCGCGTCGACGGCCTCCTGCACCGTGCGGTAGTCGCCGCCGCCGTCCTGCGCCACCGTGATTACTCTCGACCCCATCTCCTTGGCGTTGCTCTTCTCTTCCTCTCTCTCTGAGCTGGTGGAATGGAGTGGAGTGGGAATCTGGGAGAGTATGAAGTCTGCGTTTCCGATGTTGAGGATAAAAGGCGGTCGATTCCTTCTCTGCAAAAATCTTGAAATCCCGACTGTAAATGTAATTCAGATAAAAAAGAAGTAACCGACCATTTCTTTCTTACTTAATTATTCCTCATCTTTATTAATTAATACAATGGTTTTGGAATATGAAACTCGTCTTAATGGATATTTATAAAGTAGTAGATTCTACCAAATTAATATAATAATTAAAGCTTTCGGTTACAATTTATCACAAAAAAATTTTGTTTCACGTTACAACTATTAATATTATTACTATTACTATTACTATATGATTTTATAAAATTGTAAAATTTTAATTGATTTTGGTGCTATAAAATCCATAAAAATAGACATTTACAAATAACATAAATAAATATTAGCTAATAAAATAAATAATTTTAATTTTAATTTAATGTTATAAATGCTCTAAATAATAGTGGGAATTACGGCTGAAAGATTGATTGAAATATTTTTGAATCTAATGATTAGTATTTATTATTTTTATTTTTGTTATAATTATAATTATTTTTTAGATTTATTATATGAAATGACTAGTATTGGAGTTGAGCCAAAATTTATTTGATAACCTTGAAAATATTTAGAAAATAATTTGATAAGGCCCATTTAGTATGAAGAAGGCCCAATTTAGATCGAAGAAAGCCCAAAGGAAGCCCAGTAATTCTGTTTCATTCTTTTTTTGGAAATTTAAGGAAATTCAGAACTAATGATTAAGTATTTATTATTTAAAAGGGAAAAAAAGACAACGTGCCGACCTTAATCAATCTCAATCTCACGTTTCAGACATTCATCATCATTGCCAATAAACTATGATTATAGATCCTCATAGTTCGGACAATGACATCGCATTTGACTGCCACGTGTCCCAATCTACTTTACAACCGCAAAAGAACAAAACCTTACAATAAATACCTATCATTGACCTTTGCCTTTCCGTTCAAACATAAAAAAGTCAAAGGCAATAAAACGATGTCGTATTTTCCGAAAGGCCACCATGACAGCCCCGACGAAGTGGACGACTTCGACGAGTACGACCCCACCCCGTACGGCGGCGGCTACAACATCGAGCTCACCTACGGACGGCCGCTCCCCCCCTCCGACGAGATCTGCTACCCTAACGCCTCCGACGATTTCGACTACGATCGCCCACAATACACCTCCGCCGCCGAGCCCTCCGCCTACGCCGACGACGCACTCGATAACGAGTACAAGAGCTACGCTCGCCCCAAGCCCCGCCCCAGCGGAGGGAGTGCGCATGGATCCGGGTACGGGGAGCAAGGATCCGAATACGGATCGGGCGGGGGCGGGTATGGGAGGAAATCCGAGTCCGAATACGGCGAGTCCGGGTATGGGAGGAGGCCTCAGAGGGAGGAGGAATCGGAATATGGGTCGGGTGGGTATGGGCGGAAGCCTGAGAGGGAGGAATCTGAATATGGGTCGGGTGGGTATGGCAGGAGGCCCGAGAGGGAGGAATCCGAATATGGGTCGGGTGGGTATGGGAGGAGGCCGGAGAGAAGTGAGTATCAAAGCGAAGGGTATGAGAGGCCCAGCTATGGAAGATCTGAGGAGGAGGATTACAGAAAGCCTAGATATGAAAGGCGTGAAGATGAGGAAGAAGAAGGCTATCGTCGCAATAAATATGTCAGTATATATATATATATATATATATATATACTAATATGAAAGTTTGAATCTTGATGCTTCTTTGATATGTTTCTTGTTGGATGTTGTGATTCTATTGTTAGTTGGTGTACTTTGATTGTTCTTTCTTGATGTTTGTGTTTGCCTTTTTGGTAGCATCTTGATAATTCATGAGTTAGTGTAGGAGTGTGTGTGGAATGGGACTATTGCATTTGGACATGTGGAAATGATCGAGTAATCGAAGATGAAAAAGAAAACCCGATTGTTGTTAATAATGTGGATATGAGTTTGTTGATTCTTGGATACGAAGATATCAAATGGGCTGCATCAAACTCTCATACCCAGTAACTCATATGTGGTATTTAAAAACGTTTTGATCAATTCCTAGTTATAATGTGAATCTTTTAGATAAATCTCTTAAATGTTGGTTGCTCTTTCTTGAACTTTATGTAACTATGTTTACCTCTTTGGTATATATATTGCTACCTTCTTGTCTATGGAAGATAAAGATTCTTGAACTTATGTAGAGGTCTTAAACTCTCACTAAGTTGGATTCTTACACTGTTATTTGTTTCTTTTGATTGATGATGCAAATGCAGGGAGGTAATGACGATGAATCTGAAGACGAGGAGAGTAGAAGCCGGCGCCATCACCAACGAAGGCAATATGGCGACGACTAGGCCGATCGAGAGCTGCTACTGTTGAATAAAGACTGTGTGTTTGTTTTTCATTTCAGATTAATGGCGTTTGTTTTCATTGCTTGTATGCATATTTGAGCCCTTGATTAGCCATATATGCTTGAAATAAAGAGAGCACTTTTATGCCAATAATTGTGTGGTGGTTCATATGAATCCCTCACATATTAGTGCAACTATTATTTGTTCACTTGTTTTCTTCCTTTTACCTTTGTGTTTTTCTCTTCTGCAGATGCTAATCTTTGCACTTATTTAGTTTGTTCAATCTCTACCCATAAAACAATTAATATAATAAATCAAGTACGATTCAAATTTCATCCGTCAAACTATTTTATTATGTTCTATCTTATGAAGTAAGTTGGGTTTATTGCTAATTAATCTAATAAAAATTCAAGTGGGTAATTTTGGATTCTAAAATAAATAACTCTTCGGCCCTAAAGAATAATCTAAATATTCATTTAATATGAGGGTATCTCCAACTATAAATCTAGTTTTTAAATTTTCAAAATGCCACGTCATTTTTAAAAACTACTCATTTATCTCTTCCAACAATAAACTCAATTTCTAATTATTAGTGGATCTCATTATGGAGAAATTTGTAGCCTGTAAAATGATTTTATATTTTTTAAAGCCTTCCGCATTGAATTTTACAGGTTTGTGTAATTTTTATTAAAAACTGATTTGTAAATTTTACAATGATAAGTTTAAAATAAATAGCTGATTTTTCTTGACCAAGAGTCACTTTTCAATCATGTAATGTAATCACATTGCCACTAGACCTAGGCAAAGTCATAATAATTGTAATTTATTAGATAATTCACTAAGTCACAAATAATTGTTTTTTTAGACGTACATTTCAAAGTACATCTCAAATTAAAATTAAGATAGGATAAATTATTGGACCAATCCAACATGACTAAGTCCATTCAAGTAGGAACACAATATCAAGTGGTTAAATTGGTTTAAATAATTATACAAATTGTCAATATGTCAATAGTCTTGTAAATAAACTAATTATTAATGTAAAAATAAAATAAAAAGACCACTATCAAACTATCTAATTTTGGCCGTTGGCTAAATTTAATCACCCTATTTTATTGTGTGATATAGATTAAAATAATAAGTAGTTGTACGATCACATCATCTACTAGTATTAGCAACTTGAGTTTGAATTTATGATCGTCTAGATTTTTAATCCTTATATTTGATCATCTACTAACTACATTAATTAATGACATTATTTTTTGGAATTTGTTGAATTTAATGGTAGGGGCTTAATATTTGGATTCGAGCATTTTTTATAGAAATTTTAATATAATTTTAATGTTCTAATTTTTTTTGAAGTACGTGACTTTAATTTACATTTTTTGATAATAATTACCACATAATAATATACTGTAGATTTTCAATAAATGGAACCAGAATGCAGCCTAAATTAGCGCAATATTGGAAGAATGTAAACACAAAGATTTGGAGTAATAGTTAATTAGATTCTACACAATTCATTACAACAATACATGTTTATTTTATTCTTATTTTTATTGTAAGAATATTTTAAAGATTTTGATGAATAAAGATCGCATGCTGCAGATTTATTGTCTTCTTCTCATAATAACTGCTGCAATCATAACGTGATTGATAGCAATAATTAATTATTAAAAAGTACAAAACAAGATTTTTAACCAATCACAAAAAAAAAATCAAAATTAGGTAACCAAATCATGTGAAAAAATAGTTAATGAAAGCTGGATATTAATTTAACCAAATAAATAAATAAATTAGAACTGTTCATACCTCCACAGTATGAACTATGGAAGTACTCTCCAGAACAAGAAAGAGTGGCCATTGTTGAAGAATTCGAAGTTTAAACCAAGTTGAAGGACTAAGTCTCCTTCATTCTTGAATCCCTTTCTTCTACAATTGCTCTCTCAAGAAATGGTCGTTGCTGCGTGAGTTGTTCTCAGACGCCTTATATAGTAAGCTCGACTGCTTATCAAGAGAGAGAGAGAAGATGAAGTTCGGGAAGGAGCTAGCGTCCCAGATGGTGCAAGAATGGCAGACGGTGTACGTGGACTACGACAGTCTCAAGAAGCTGCTTAAGAACCTCATGGTTTTCCGGCAGCGGGCGGCGCCGGAGGTGTCGCGGACGCGGTCCTTGAAGAGGAGGCTGACGATGTACAGAGCGTTCAGCGGACTCGGAAATCTGAGGGGATCCCCTCGGAAGAGCGACGATGAAGCCATACTAGTGAGCTCCGTGCAGCAGGAGGGCTCCGACCAGAGCTATTACCAGACCATGTTCTTCCGATCATCGGAGGAGGGCGGAGACATTGAGCTCGAGTTTTTCAGGAAGCTCGATTTCGAGTTCAATAAGGTGGTCAGGTTCTATAAGGAGAAGGTCGAGCAAGTGAAGGCGGAGGCACTCGAGCTTACCAAGCAAATGGATGCTCTCATCGCTTTGAGGATTAGAGTGGATAAGCCTCATGTGGAGCAGAGCTTCTCCGCCGCACCCGCCGCCGTCTTTGCCTCTGTAAATGGTGTAAAGCAAGGTGAGATTTGGAATTAGGGGTGATTGATTAGGGTTTTTTTTTGGCGGGATTTCAAGTGATTGATTTGGGGCTTTGTGTGGGTAATTTTGTTGAGCAGGTGGTGGGCATTTGGATGCGATTCAAGAAGTGGAGATGAGCTCTGAAGGCGATGATAGGATGAACAGTAATAGCTACAGACCAGCTCCCTTGCAAGTTTTGGATCACGTCAAGATCAACGTCGAGCCCGATACTCCAGTCTCGACGCTGAGAAACATGATAGGGAGTTCGACGTCGGATTTATCCTTCAGCAAGCACGAGCTGAGTAAAGCAGAAGAGAAACTGAAAAAGGCCTTCACTGAATTCTACCAGCAGCTGAGGCTTTTGAAAAGCTACTGGTAACAACCAACCTTTCTCCATCATGAATGAAATTTCTTTACCAGTTTGATAGTGATGGATTGTGTTTGCAGTTTCTTGAATATGCTTGCCTTCTCCAAGATAATGAAGAAGTACGATAAGGTACTGCAGCCTCGTTCGATCTAGAGACGTGCATCTTTATGCTACTGCTGCTTGTTTTTTGTCTGACAAATGTTGATGCAGATCACTTCAAGGAGTGCTTCAAAAGCCTATCTAGAGATGGTTGATAATTCTTACCTCGGTACCTCCGATGAGGTTCGTGTTCGTGTTCTGAGATGCATCGAGGGAGCTTTGCGATTTCTTGTTTGATCTTGTCTTGCTTTGTGCAGGTCAATAGGCTCATAGTAAAGCTAGAAGCCACATATATCAAGCACTTCGCGAATGGGAATCGAAGGCAAGGAATGAAATCTTTGAAGCCGGGGCATAAAAGGGAGAAGCACAGGACAACATACTTCCTAGGTAAGCAAGCTTGAAGATGTAGTAACATGGTAGCTCTGTATGTCGAAACTTCATCGGTTAAAGGTGAAATGTTTATGATTGCTAGGTCTGTTTACTGGTTGCTCGATAGCGCTGGTCGTTGCCATCATCAGCACTTTGCACGGTCGCGCCCTCCTGAATCCAGGTGAACGAAACAAGTACATGGAAACTATATTTCCACTCTATAGGTAACTTTTAGCCACTCTCAGCACACTGCAGCCATAAATACTTCTCTTTATTTCACTAAATTATGGTATGAACAATGCAGCTTGTTCGGATACATTGTCCTGCACATGCTCATGTACGGGACAGACACGTATCTATGGAGGCGATATCGTGTGAACTACCCCTTTATATTTAACTACAAACCAGGAACAGAATTAGGCTTTAGAGAAATCTTCCTCCTAGCTTCTGGCCTATGCGTGCTCTCGTTAGCAGCTGTGCTTTCGAACCTCGACTTGGAGATGGATCCACATACAAAACAGTATAGTAATCTAACAGAATTGGTTCCATTAGCCTTAGTCATTGTAAGATTCTTATGCTCCAAGAGTTTATACATATGCTGATTGGCTTAATGAAAGGTTAGGTTAACTCGTGGATGTTGCATTGCAGACTGTGTTTTCTATAGCCTTCTGCCCTCTCGACATCATATATCGTTCGAGCCGTTTCTTTCTCATCAGATGTGCATGGCATTGTGTTTGTGCTCCACTTTACAAGGTAGTTAGAAGATGATGAACATAGTTACACAAAAGAGAAACATATGTGTGTGCTGATAAATTTTACCTTAACGCTCACTTCTTGCTTTATTTCTGTATCTTTTCGTAGGTTACTCTTCCCGATTTCTTCTTGGCAGATCAGTTGACAAGCCAGGTTCGTAGTTATCTCCACTACACGTGAACGAAATCACAATCAAGAATCAAGAATACGACGTTGGTCGAACTTAAGTCATATTAATTATTATCCTCCTAGTGTCCTTGCTTAGTAATACCTTAAGCCAATTGGTGAATCTCAGGTGCAAGGATTCAGAAGCTTGCTCTTTTACGTCTACTACTACGCGCTGGGAGACTTCACAACGCGATCGAGTGGTTTTGTCGAGACCAAAACTTACAAGATTCTCTACATTGTCGTCCCCATCATCCCATTCTACTCGCGGGTAATTCAGGTAATGAGCCACAAACATCTCCAACTTTCACTTGCAGCCTTAACTGAGCTATGTTTCTTTCCTTCCACTTGTTCAGTGCCTTCGTCGCCTAGTCGAGGAGAAAGATCTCAGCCAAGGTGTGAATAGCCTCAAGTATTTCTCAACTATTGTGGCACTTGTGATTAGGACAATACATTCCCAACAGGCTCCTCCTAGCATGTTTTGGAAGATTCTTGCAGCATCAACATCTGGATTTACTACAATCTTCAACACATATTGGGATATTGTGATTGATTGGGGGCTTCTGCAAAGGGGTTCAAGAAATCCATGGTTGAGAGACAAGATGCTGATTTCTAACAAGACTGTTTACTTTGTTGCCATAGTGAGTATAGATCAATCACCTTTTGTCTTATATTTTCTGCAATACTCGAGAACTGCAGTTTTGAACGATGCAACGTACACGAATTGCAGGTGGTAAACATCCTTCTGAGGTTGGTGTGGATGCAGCTGGTTCTTGATATCAACGAAACCAAGTTCCTCCATAAGCGAGGCATGATTGCGCTAGTCGCCTGCTTGGAGATCCTTCGTCGCGGCATTTGGAACTTCTTCAGGTTCATTCATGAATCTTTACATACACCCTCCTGATCTTTACCAGAAACTAAAGCCTTGAAGCTAATGATTTGGTGGGTTTGTTGATTTTGGACAGGGTGGAGAATGAACACTTCAACAACGTCGGAAAGTATCGAGCTTTTAAGACGGTGCCGCTGCCGTTTCACTACGAAGACGAGAAGATCATGTGAGAGAAGGATGTGTTTGAGGCCATCAAAGAGGTTTGTGCAGATGAATTCTGTTTACTTCATTTTTGCACTCTTTGTAATTCTTGATAAATGAGTGAGAGTTGAAAAGATTGGATTTTATTTCACAAAGTATGATTCTTGAACACAAACAAGAACCCATTACAGTACTATCCATACACACATTCATCGTCATCTTCATCTTCATCTTGTGCTATCGTTTTCCCGGTTCCCGAAGAGAATCGACATGGAGAAGTTGCTATAGGTGGAGCTTGGCTTCTTTAGGCCCTCTACAGTGCTTATTGCAGCAATGGTGCTGCGGTACACATCCTCAGTTTCTTCCACCAGCAACCGTGTCTCCAACAAAGCATTCTGTGCCCATCGTGTCCTCAACATTTCTCCCACCTCTACTTGGAGAGGAAACAGAATCTCAAGATTCGCCTCACAGTCAAGAACTAGCCTCGTTACGGGCTCGGTGATGAAGAACGGCTGGTGAAAAGCGAGCCGAGTAAAGGGTACACTTAGCCTCGCCTCTGTTCGTTTATCGTATTTCTTCAGTACTATCTCGATCATTAGAAGCTCGACTGGCAGAACCCTTGTATGATCATAACATTCACTTGAAACACGACACAAAGTTAATCAGTCATTACTCCTATGGCAGAAAAAAGATCAAAGGAGAAGTAATCTTCTAAAATCCCCTAAAGAAGATGCAGTTTTCATGCTGAGATAATTGCACTAACAAACAATGAAAGCTAAACCACAGAAGTAAAAACAACTCTCCTCTATAAGTCTATACTATCCACTAGTTTTGGGATGAAATTTGCATGTCATAAAGCATATATAGTTTAGAAAATCAAAATATATAAACAAATGTAATTGGAATATTCCATAGGAGATTCTCTTGAACCATCCAACATCATAGACTGATGTCCACTTTGAAGGCTTTCCCCACTACTCTATTTAGTATCAACATCATCACTACAAACAAACTTCACTGCAATGTATACCATTCCCAAACTTCACAAATCTAAAACCATGTTTAATTTCTTGGGTGAGAAAAGCTCGACGATTTCTACGTGGACAAGGAGAAGAGCCTCAAGCTGCATTCATATCCCAAAACTGATGTCCTCCTCCTTGCCGACGTAGAAATCGTTGAACTTTTCAATTTCTCCGGTGAGAATCGACACGAACCACACCTGTAACTCCGGCTGCGGCGCAGAGCTCTGGTGATGCTTTTCAGCAGCTTCTTCAGAAGCTTGTAGCGCAGATACTTGTCCCTCCCAAACTTCATTGCTCTTCAGATTTGTAAGCAACAATATATATATATATATACACACACACTGCGTTCTTTGTATAATCTGTGATTTAGAATATGGATCTTGAACAAAATAAAGTACTTCTGATTTATATCACTATTAAGATTACTAAATGATAACTGATAAGTACCCATGGCAGGCAGAGTAAGATCAACCATAGACCCAAAAAAAAGAAGAAAGTGTTATAAATTTATTGATAGGAATACACATCTTCCTCTTCGATTTCATCCTCTTCATTGTATCCGGACCCGAAAGAGTTTCGAGGCGAATTTTCTGCAGTTACATCGCCTGCATTTTCACTGCCGCGTCTCCCGAAGAGATATGACATAGATAAGTCGTTATAAGTGGAGCTCGGCTTTCTCAAGCCCTCTATAGTGGTGATTGCGGCAAGAGTGCTCCTGTATATATCTCCACCTTCTTCCACGAGCAGCATTGTCGTCTCTGAGGAGGTGTTGGGTCTGCTCTCTGAAGCTGCAGTCGATGATTCTTCTACCACCTCTGCTTTGAGTGGGAACAGAGTCTCTAGTTTCTGCTCGCATGCGTGGATTAACCTTGTTAGAGGCTCCGTTGTGAAGAATGGCTGGTGGAAGGCAAGCTGAGTGAAGGGTATGCTTAGCATCGCCCCAGTTCGTTTATCGTATTTCTTCAGTATCTTGATAAGGCCTAGCAAGAATTGCGGGACGCATTCCAGCAACAATGTTATTCGAATGAAGCATAATTGATAATATACTAAAATTATTTCTGGTATGAGAAGCTTTCTCTACCTGCAAAGTTAAGGGAGCTGTAGGTTTTCAGAAGAACCATCTCTCCATGGATCGCAACCAAGTCCCTGTGCATCTCCGTCATGTGCTCAAATCCCGCATCTGAAGTAAACATTCCATAATCTCTCTCATTTGCTCGCTCGATTGTCTCCTTGATGGCCTGAGATACCAGCAGCAGACGATGATCAGGAACCACATCAGAATATTAAAATAGTCTACGAAAGCGTCATGAAATAAGTATCTTAGCATGTGTTGTCGCATTCTTCTGACTTTTTTCGTTGTCGTATTCATTAAGACAAGAAACAAAAGAAACACAAATATTATAACAATAACTTGGGATATGATCAAAGTTAGATATGATCCTCTACAACAACACTAAGTAGTTCATCAAGCTTCTCCAAGAACTTAAATACATCTGGTTTTTTCAATCCCCATCTTGTAAGCCCTATATTTCCCTCAGTATCTGAGAGCCTTTACTTATTCTTTTTCCAATTAGAGGAAACCACAATTACAGAAAGCTGAAGAACCTCATGAGCAAAAAGAAATCAGCCTGACCTAAATGCATTTAAAGTTAAAAACTATATCAGCACATCTGGATCCCATTTAAAGACAAGTATGTTGTTGGCGAATTCCTGTTAGTTTAAATAAAGTAGTCCTTAGGAATCGGAATATACCTTTGAGATACTTTTAAACCTTGCAACTTCAATGAGGTCACTTTGCATGTTACGTGCAAGAATTCATGTTAAGTATCAGCATTAAATTCACTCCAACCAAACTTTCCTCAAATCTAAAATCAGCTTCATACCAACCTTCATATATACAAGACTAAGATCTCCTTAATGGCCTTCTATTGGTGTCATTTTTCCCCTTGCAGGATCAATTTATCGGATGAGAAAAGCTCGACGATTTCTACGTTGATAAGGAGAAGATCCTCAGGCTATCCAACATTCGAAAAAGTATATTCTGAAATTTCTACTACTTCAGCTTCACGCACACTATCATTACTCAACAGCATACACAAACACAAACACAAGCACATTTGATAATTTATTCATATACATGTATATAATGCTTTTAAAGTGCTCAAGGTTCCCTAGTCTGAATCCATAATCAAGAATCACTAATGCAGTCAAAACTTTTGTGGGAACAAAAGAATGAAAGAAAATTCTTCCTTTCTTATATGTTTTACTTTTTGGCTTCCAAATTCAAAGGTTAGCTATGTTTACTGCATCAGTTCACCAGAAGCTTAAAATTTCAAAAAAATAGGAAGCTCGAGCAAAGAAATTCAATCCATCAAAAAAAATGCCACGAATAAAAATAAATTAGATAATCGATAACTTCAGAAAGAAAACAAAAAAGGAAAAAAGAAAGCGGAAATGCCTGCCTGGAAGCGGATGACAAGATCCTCCTCCTTGCCGACGTAGAAATCGTTGAACTTTTCAATTTCCCCGATCAGAAACGCCACAAACCACACCCGAAATTCCGGCAACGGCAGCCGCGGCGGGAGAACACCGGCAGGTGCAATACCATTCAGCAGCTTCTTCAAAAGCTTGTACCGCAGAAATTTCTCCCTCCAGTCCGGTAACGTCTGCTCTAGGTGAATCCTAAATTCCCTCCCAAATTTCATATCTTTCCGCTCACTTTTCCTTCTACGGTGCCAATTTTCAGGTCATTTCAGAAAATCAATCGAATGGAAGGAAACGAGATTACACGAAGAAGGTAAACAACAGACAAATACCAATCAATTGTTGAAAGATGAGCGTGTTCCAAATTTATACAAATTGTTAGCTACAAATATATGCAGATTGCTGAGTGAGAAATCCGCTGAAATTGGGGAAATGAAGAAGCAGTAAATAGTGTTTTAACAAAGGAAGAAACAAAGAGCATAGAAATTATAAAGTATATCGGCATCATTAGAGAATAATAATAATAATAATAATAATCACATAATACAAATTTACATAATTATAGTATGATTTATTTCTAAATTTTTTGGCTTTAACAGAGCAACCAAAAAATAGATTTAGACAAATTTTGTTTTTTAATTAATATATGAAACCATAATATTTTCTCCAAGGGTGTAGGGAGATGTTATAAAATATACTTAAATTAAATTTAGAATAGGACCAATATTTGTACAACACACTATATATAGGAATATAGATATTTCAATAAAGAAAATAAGAATTATATTTTGTAACTCATATACTAATGAGACTTAAAATTATATATTAAAGATTACTGTATCAGTCTTTAAAAATTGAGAATCATGCAATTTTTTTTTTATTTTTTTATCATATGCTGAAATAAAATAAGAGAAAATAGTTAAAAACAAAAAGAATATGAGCATATTCCAGTTAGGATTCCAGAAAAGGAAGTTTGTGGCGTAGAATGCAAAAAAAAGTCGTTAATTTGCATGATTTTATGTTGAAAGAAATTGAAAACTACTTTCAAATACCATTGAAGGCTTACAAAAGGCTAATCAAGTCATCCATCATTTGATACGGCTTTGATACTGATTACAAATCAAATCAAATAAACAAAAAACAAAATACACACAAGGAAATGTGCAAAATTTTAAATGATAAACAAAGCCAATTGAGGGGATCACCACCAAATGATGATCCTGGGTCAAATATGCAGGCAGAAAGTTCTAACTTGGAAAGTTCAATTGCACAATAAGAACAAGAAGAGAAAACGAAAACGACGTCGAACGACATGACGAAGAGCAGTAGATCGGACATGTTATATCATCTCGAGAGCCTGGAGGATGTCGGATTTGAGGTCATCGAAGTCTTCCACTCCGAAGCTGAATCGAACCAAGTTGTCCAAGATACCGTACTTAGCCCTCTCCGACTGGGGAAGGTCCCTGTTTCCCCGATCGTATTTGGTTGAGTAATGTCAGTTAATGTTGAAAATTGAAATTAAAATCTAGCATGATATAAGTAGGCCGAGTACGTACCAGTAGGACATGATAGCAGGTTGATCGACAATGCTTTCACAGCCTCCGAAGGAAGGGGCAATGTACGGAATCTTGAGTGAATCGATGAATTTTGCAGTCTTGTGTAGATCTCCGTCGACCTAATTTAATTTGACATAAGAGGATTTGTTTCAAGCAGATAGATGCAGTAGAGAAAGGTTAAGGTATATATATTTATGTACGGACTGACCTCAAAACTGACCACCCCACCAAAACCAGTCATTTGCTTCTTGGCAAGATGATGTTCTGGATGACTAGCTAAGCCCGGGTAATAAACACGACTAATCTGCAATTCAATTTGGTCGAGCATTATACATGATGTGCCAAAAGTGGTCCATAGCAAAAGCAAATATAGAATATTGTATCAGCAAGATATACAGTGATTGTTCATAATATGAGAGCAATGAGAGAAAGTGAAAAGATCGTTGTGAGCTTCGCAGATGAAAAGTAGGTTTTGTAAGACTATTTATTACCTTGGGATGTGCCTCTAAAATCTCGGCCATCCTTTGTGCTGTTGAGTTTTGTTGCTGGATACGAAGATGCAGCGTTTTCATTCCTCTGATGATCAGATATGCAGCATTCTGATCAAGAATAGAAAAGTTATACGGGCCTTACTTATGGTATAAGATCAAAATGCAACAATTGCAAAATGTATCCAAACAAGGAAACCAACTATGAAAAAGGACTGTATGATTTATTAAGCTGTGGTTTTATGCAGTTAACTCACAGGATTAAGGGCACCACCAAGAACATGATGCAAGGTTCGAACAACAGAAACCAGCTTTTCAGGACCACTGATTGACCCCGCAAGAACCTGTACATAGAGTAGCTAGTTAATAATAAGGCACAGAGTGTTTGCATTCTTAGTTTAATAGATATCTACAGAGACTGTGAGAGGCAAAACTGGCGTACATCATTATGACCAGCTATGTACTTAGTTGCAGAGTGTACAACGAGATCAGCGCCTAGTGCCAAGGCTTTCTGGTTTATAGGGGTTGCAAATGTCCCATCTACGCAAACCAGAGCTCCTTTCTCATGGCATAGCTTTGAAACTCGCTCAATGTCAACGCATCTCAAGAATGGATTTGTTGGAGACTCAGTGAAGAAAATAGAGACCTACAAACAAAGTCAATACAATATTTATAAGCATTCTATTGAGAAATGGAAATTTCAACAATTCCTAATGTTTGAGAAAAACTATCATAAACCCCAACCTTGTTCTTCTCCAAAGCAGACTCCAGACCTCCAATATCCGCAGGATCAATAACAGTGGCCTGCATTTTTGTTATCAGAGAAGCAAGAAGATTAGACCTCTTGGTTCCGAAATCAAGCAACGATTTTTCATTCAAGGACTTTCATGAAGTTGAATGTCCCAACAACTCATTTTTGCATGATAGTGAAAAGATTAATACATCACCAATAACTCGGACAATTGGATTAAGAAGGACATACGCTGATTCCCATTTTAGGAAGAAAGTTCTCAATAAATATCCGAGTCTTTCTATAACAGTCAGTTGTAGTCACTAAATGCCCACCAGCAGGAACAAGTGCCATCAACATAACAGTGCTAACACACATTCCAGATGCCATTAAAAGTGTTGTTTCAGCCCCTTCCAGTGCACTATTACATTATCACACAATGAGACGAAGCCACATACGAGTGCACTATGAAGTTATGATAGTTTGTAATATTATATAAGAAGGAAGGTGGTCTAACTTACCTTATCTTTTCCTCTGCAACAAGGGTAGTGTAATTCCCATATCTTCCATATTCAAAACTAGTACTCCGCTTTTCCTGTTAAAGGGACAAAGAGTTCAATATTTTCAAACATCCAATTTACATTATGGTGCAAAGTTTATTCAAGAAACTCCAAGTTCACATTATTCGAACAAAAATGAGTTGCTTCAATTATTTCATGCAATAACCAGTAAGGTGTTGGTTTAGGTTATGAAAAAGGGAATAAAAGAGCACTTGTTGCCACAAGACTAATTATGAAACAACTCTAAGGCTTACGATCAAGGTAACATAGATGAACTTAGATTTTTGATTAAATATTTACCCATTAAATAAAAAACGTAACTTGATGAATGATAAGAACATCCTCTGAGAGCAAAAACTATAGTCATGAAATAATCAAATATACCTTAAAATCAAGAAGATCAGCAGTCTTCTTGAAGAAATACGCAGATGTATTAACTACTGGAGTAGTTATTGCATCAGTAACAATGGCGCGGCCCAATCTTTCACCTGGCCAAGTTAGTTAATCCAAAATAGTTATAGGAATAAAGTTGATGTTTATGAGTAATCTTAAACCTTCACAAACTCACTGAGACAACAATTAGCAAAAACAAGCATACATAGAAACTAGACCAACCATTTTGTTATTTTGCATTTTCACTTCGAAACACAACCGCATCACTTAAAAAAACGTAAGCGAACTGCCGAGCTATAACAAATTTCTTTCAGCATCTCACGGATCCGAGTTTCAATCCGGAAAATTCTCAAACCGTGCGCACAAGATATTACAATTACGTAATCAATATTTCAAGTAATAGTACTTGCTATAGCACATAGAAATCCAACCTACAACATATGTGAGCTTTTGAAATACAAGCATAGCAAATCCAGCTTAGAATACCATACATATACATCAGGCATTAATAGCACTCATAACTAGCATACCAGCATGAATCGCGACGCTTCCATCCGAATTCAAAAACGAAGCGTATTTGAATTTAGGCGAATCCTCAATCTGCAGGTCTTCGCCGTCGTAACACGGATCCTTCGGCGGAAGGACCCCATTCTTAGCACCGGTCTTAATCTCGACCGGCGCTGCGGCGGCGGCGGCGGCTGCGTCAGCAGCCGTAGCCGCCGCCGCGGGAACCTGCGCGCCCTGGTTGTTCGACCACGAAGCCGCCACAACTTGAGCCACACCAATGTTGCTGCAATTCCTCCGCGACTTGACGCTCAGCTGGCGCACGAAATTCGGGGGAAACTTGAGGATCAGCGATGACAAGCCGTACGCACCGACGCCACCGCGGAGGAGCGCGGATTTCGATCCGCCGCCATAGGCGGCTGAAGGAATCTCCGGCTGCGAGAAATCCGGATCGGAGCGGCACTCGAAGGAGGGTAACGCCCTAGCGAAGCTGGAAACCGCCATTGGAGGCTTAGGTTGATGGAGAATGAGGGTTTGGAAATGGAAATGAGAAGAATCACGCTCACAAATTTCCGGTGCGCCTTTCCCTCTTTGGACTGTGAAGTAGAATGGTTGGAGTTTCTGTTTCTTATATAGCACTCCCATAAACACTCTTCCTACGTCCTCTACATTTTTATTTCTATTTTTATCAGCTAATAAATATATTCCAATTTTAAAATCATTATTACGTCACAACAAAATAAGGATTGCCCGGGAATTGGTAATTAATGTCTCATAAAAATATTGAAATTTTGTGAATTCACTATTTTAAAGAGTTAATTATATAATCTGAAACATCTAAATAAATAAAAAATTGTAGCATATTGAATGTGACAAATTAATAAATAATAAAAAGGCAAGTTGTAAGTGGTTTTGATACATACAATGAACATTTAACTGGCACACACTTACTGTGATAGTGATGCACCCGTACGGATTTTGTTTATATTTGCTCTATATTTCATTATTTTTCTAAGGGCATCTTTTATTAAATTTCTATACTATACTTAATTCAAATTATATTATTAATTACTAACAAAATAATAATTTTAGCCACCGCGCTGTCGTATGTAAAATGTGCAACACAAATTAAAGAATCTTGATATAGTCAACATCGACGGCTAATGTATAAATAAGTTAAATGTGTGACATGAGTATTTTGGGCCAAAAGTAGGCCCAATTATGCAGAAAAAGCCCAGCCCAGAAGGATAAACACAAGGGTTTCGCTATAAATAGAGTACGATGCATCATCGTCTTCTCCAATCTGCCTCCGCCCCTACGAAACTTCCTTCGCTTCTTTCTCCACACAAACTTAAACACGCTTTTTAAATACGTTTTTAGATGTGAACTATGCTGTAATTTACTGCTACGAACTGCACCGTACTGAGGCTCTGAGGAAATATAAATCTTCAGAGGCCTATAATTAACGTGCAAATATTCAAGTTTTTGGGAACCGCTTTGCAGCTTAAATCGATTTGTTTGTTATATTTATGCTGCCTGTATTGCCCAAATATTTCTTCTTCTACTATTGATTTTATTTTGTTTGATTGTTTCTTGCTTATACTCGAAATTATAGATTTCAAGCTACAGCACAAACGATAATTGCATTAATTTTGCACTCGAATCTGGGTTTTCTGTTTTTCTTGATTGTGATGGTGAAACTAGGGGTGAACAATGGTTTGGAAACCGAATCCAACGTCTAAAACCTAATAAATCAAATTATTAGAAATTAAAATCAATTTAATCAAATTATTAGAAATTAAAATTAATTTAATCAAATTATTTTCAAAATCAAATGGATTTAAACCAAAACTTAAAAATTGGTGTTGGTTTGATTTTGGTTATTCGAAATTCTAATTATTTATAATTTTTTCGATGATAAATTTATTATACTCAAATTATTTCAACCAAAAAATTATTCAATCTTTCTTTTATATAAATATATATATATATATGATAATTTACAACACGAAATAAATATTAAAAATATTAATTTATTCAAGTACTTTTATTTTTATTATATGTTAATATATGTTAAGTTTTTAGAATTTCGAATTTGGAATTTGTAATTTGTAATTATTATATTAATAAGATTTTATAACAAATACTACTATTTAGATTTAAGTATTCTATTTATATATTTTAATTTATAATATATTAATTTATATATAATAAATTTCGATTGGTTTGGTTTTCAACTGAATTGTTTAACTAAAAACCGATCCAAATTGGAGAAAATTCGGTTTACAAAAATTAAAACTTAACCAAATTTATATAGTTTAAATCCAATCCAAACCGACTAAATATCGGTACTTCGGTTTGATTTTTCAGTTTAGTTTAGTTTCTGTTCACTCCTAAGTGAAACAATGATTGTTTTTCTAATAATGGGTTTAAATTTTGTGTAGCGATTTTAGACTGTAAAACTGTAAAAGAGGGAAATAAGATAGGTTTCAGAAGAATGACAAGGAAATCCAGTAGTATAGATGATTAATCAAATTCAATAATTTATTGAGAATCCTAAAAGAAAAAGCTGTGACAAAGCTGTGAATGAGTAATAACATAAATGATATAAATGTAAAATCATACTCTAAACATATATTTATATCATAACTTTATATTTTAAACATTATATATTTATATCATAACTTTATATTTTAAACATATACTCCTTAATTTTCATGGCGAAAATAAGTGTCTCAAACTAGTTGAACATATACTCCTTAATTTTCATGGCGAAAATAAATGTCTCAAACTAATTGGAACCAAGGGAGCATGATATTATACTAGCCTGCATTTTGCACGTGCTTCCAATGCCCAATACTTATTGCTTGAAATTTTAAAGTAATGTGTCAAAAATAGCATAGCGTTTTCTGTTATTTTTGGAAAGTATTTTTAATTTATATAATTTTTAAATTTTATATTTATATATACGTAGTACTCACGTCACGTGGCTAGGGTTTCCTATAAAATATGTATATATAAAATTAATATGTGTGTATATGGGATAGCTATATTCATTACACTCCCTCCGTCCATAAAAATGGTTTACGGTTTGACCCGGCACGGATTTTAATATTGTGTTTTGACTTTAATGGGGATATGTAGTGAGTTGAATTAGGGTCCCACTTCATATATAGTTTTAAAATGATTGTGAGTAATTAGTGGAGTTTGGGTCTCACTTAAAGTATTGTTTTAAATTGAGTTGTGTGTAGTGGATGTGGTTGGTCCACTTGCTATAAAAGGAAAGTTTCAAATGTAAACCATTTTCGTGGACATTCCAAAATGGCAAAATGTAAACCATTTTGGTGGACGGATGGAGTATATGTTTTTGCTTAAGCATTAATAGCATGAAACAAAACTTATATATCAATTATTAAAGTGGTGATTATGAATGTTTTTAGTGATGGTGTCATTTTGCATGAAATATTGAGACTGTCTATGTCTGATTTGGGACAATTATATTATTGTTGCAATAGCTTTAAATGTTGATTAGGAATTCATTAAAATGACACTGCAGCCAAAATTATATTGTGATAATCTTCTTTGATTCTTTCTCTCTCTTTCTAATATTTATTGGTTATAGATAGTACTTTGTGCTAATGCATTAAATTTGTGGACCCTATTGATTTATTGCCTAATAAAGTTGTGATATAATCGCATGTGATTAATTAGGAATTATTATGTATGTGGATGAAATAAATTGAAACCTATCAAATGATAAAATAATGGAGAAAATAGGAAAATTAAAATTTGTAATTATATATGTGTAGACGAACAAATTATTAGACGCTTGATTTGAAAGTTCGTTCAAAATCCGACTCAATAGTAAACAAATTAGTTGAATTCAAGTTTAATACTTTTATCAAATCAACTCTAAGCCAAATAATGTTCGGTTCGAGCTAAATAATTTTTGGCTCATTGAGTTTATATTTGTTCGATTTTTTTGTTTACAAACATACTATTCGAGTCTTTAATCTACTCAGAATACCAGTTTGGATGCATATAATGATACATAAAAATAATTCGAATATTTAAAGAGCTAGAACTTGAATTGAAATTCAATATTAAATTATATATATATATATATATATATATGCATGATTGCTCTCATTGTTTGCTAGATTGAGACACCAAACTAATTGCAATAAATTGTGTCCATCACCACATTTATTTTCCCTATCTTATTATTTTGAGTTGTTTAGTATCAAACTTTTGCCATGTGATATAAATCTATCAATTTAATTGACTTTTCTCACTGTTAAAAATAATCCATTTATGAGTCTAATATTAGTTGACTCGTTTAAATATTTGAATATTCGAATTTTAAATATATTGATTGAATTCGACTTGTCATCTAATTTTTAAATTCTAGTTTGATCGTGAGTTACTCGATAATATTAGTTTTAAGCTCAACTAAATTTATTTATTATATTACTGAATCTATATAAATAAAACTCGAATAACATGCGCCTGAACAAACGAACAATGGGAAAATTCCTTGAACAATGTCTGAGTCGAGCTTATACTATCGAAAATCGAGCTCCCGATGAGACGGAGAAGATGACTGAAGCTCGGCTTTATTTAAATCTAAGCGGAAATGGATCTATGAACAATGCACGTTCTATCTCTACAGTTTGAGAGTGACAGCTTTAAATTTGGAAGGAGTAAATTAATCTCCCTCAAATTATCGGCGAATCGGAAGGCGCTGCGTCCACCAAATTCAGAATGCTATTCCAGTAATTCTTATTATCCTCGTAGTAATCACCGCCTCCGTTATCCGACTCTCCGCCGTCGTCGGAGAATGGCCGATCCCCCGAAGAGGCGCTCAGCAGCAGATCCGTGAACTTCTCCACGAAATTCTCGCTTGGCACGTGCTCCGAGTCCGCGAACGACGCCGTCTCCTCCATCGCCGCCGCGAGCGACGGTGGCTCGCTCCCGATCCGATCGGTGAAGTCATCCGCTAGATTCTTCCACTCCTCCTCCTCCTTCAGTATCCCGCCGCACGATCCCGACGCGAACTCCACGAACGCGGCGGAGCTCTCCCCCACCCCCGCCGCCGAGCTCAGCGTCGACGTCGGCGATTCCATCTCTCCGCCGCCCCCCGCCGCCGAGGCGCTCCACCCGCCGCTCCACGACTTCAGCACGTCGAGGCACGGCGGCGCCGCCTTCTGCAGCTGGTTCGAAGTCGACGCGAAATCTGTACTCTGTGCCTCAAATTCCCAATTACTTTACATAATAATAATAAATGCAATTAAATCAAATTCAAATTAATTCAAATTTGTAAAACCTGAAAGGAACCGGAGGCGGCGGAACCGGCGGCACGAAGCTTTGATTGTCGGACCAATCTAGCTTCGGCTTCGAGGCGAGCACTTTCCCACTGAGCCATGTGGCTAAGATTAGCGGCGCATTTAGATTGGCCGTCGGTAGTTAAAAGAGCGTCGTTTTTCGACTTATGAGTAACCGGGTCGATACCCATTTTAGCCAACCGTTTCTTCAAATGGGTATTCCAGTAATTCTTGATTTCGTTATCTGTCCGATTAGCCAAATGCGTCGCAATGGCCGACCACCTAAATACGAGACAAACACAATCAAGAAACGACGATTTCGGAAAATGGGCCAAGAACATAAACAAGACATTGTTTTTGTCACACTACAAATTAAAGACAACAAAATATAGACAAGAATTGACATATTTCTCAATGGACAAAAACACAAACTCCAACCCTAACCCTAGGATGAGTTATTTTCTTTTTCTTCCTTTCTTAATTTTCTCAATGTGACTACTTTCTTCAAATTGGAAAGTTCCAAAATTCATCACATTCATGTTTAAATGCTGCAAATCCATAATAAATACAAGAGACAAGAACTAGCTACTAAACCAAGTAAATATGTCACTCCACCAATAGCTAGTTTCTACACATTCTTGCAAAGTAAATAAGCCCAAAAAAAGTGTTCCCCACTATGGAAAATGAAAGATTGAGAAGAAGAAGAAGCAAAGAAATTAATACACATATTGAATCATGATCTCACCTATTACCAAGAAGAGCATGTAGTTGAATGATTGTTTGCTCCTCTTGCAAACTAAATTTTCCTCTTTTAATATCTGGCCTCAAATAGTTAGTCCACCTCAATCTGCAGCTCTTACCACATCTCTGCAGCCCTACACACACAATGACATAAAGCAAAGATTTTAATTCAAAGTCTCATGTGGTAGAAGAAATCTATATATAGTAAGTGTATGTATATATTTCACCAGCTTTTGAAGGTAAGGCCCTCCAGCTTCCATGGCCATGTTCTTGGATATAAGCTAAGAGTTTCTGATCCTCTTCCGGCGTCCACGGCCCTTTCTTGAGCCCGATTTTATCGCAGCAGGGGGAACGGCCCATCGGTGAGACGAGATCAAAAGAAAGATGAGTTTATTAGTTTGTGATGGATTTTATAGTTTGATCAAGTGTAGTAGCTAGAGTGAGTAGTAAATGAGAGGGAGATTTAGGTTATGGAAAGAAATTAAAGGTCAGCTTGAAAGAGATGGGATGATGAAGGTATTAAGGTTTTTTCTTGCTTATGCTATGTTGAAAAGGGTTTGTCTGAAATGTCGAAAATGCCCCTGTGTAGTATTGATGTTTTTGTGTATGTTAGTTAGTTAGTTAGGCAAGATAAAGGTGTGTTGTTGGCTTTTTAATTATTATTTGAAACTACTTTGGTTCTTGAATATAGGTTTAGTGTGATTAGACAATCTATGTCTAAATATAGCACTTGCTTATATTGTATTTTAAAATGTTTGGACTTCATATATTAGTTATAGTACACACATCAAGCTTTGATTGGTCTTTAGAAGTGTGAGCAAAAGATGATTTAATGGAAAGTACTCTATCTGAAGAATAAAGAATGTGATGGGTTTATCAAATAAATAATACCAATCCAAAAAAGAAAAGAAAACATGGCATGAAAAACAATCAATGTTCAAATTGAACCAATCTTCACAAACTCCTTTGGATGTCATGGTAATGATGTGTGCCTTAGTATGAAACAATTAGCATGTATGGTTCCTCAATTTAATTCCTACAATCATCCTATTATATAACCAAATAAGCACAAAATAATGTACTATTGTGGTACAATTTGTTATAGCCTAACACATGTTGAAACTTGTAAAAGGTTGATATAATAATACTTCCTCTTATTAGTTCTGGTGATTTCTTTTACGATTAGTTGAGGTTGTAAATGAGTCGAGTCGAATAGTATTCGATCTGGTAGAGTATTAAGGTGTTCGAACTTAGCTCAAGTTCGATTCGAGCATTTGATATATTCAAATTCGGCTAGCCATTTAATTATCGAGTTCAACTGTAATTTATGAGTAACTTGATAATATTATTTTCGAGTATAAATTTGAACTCGACTCATTAATAATTATATTAATGATTATTGTGTTCGAGCTCGAGCTCGCATAATTTTTTTCACTATAAAATCGAGTTCCAAAGAAAAAAAAATTCAGCTAAATAATTCGCACGTAACTCTTTTTACTTAGAACCTTTTGTATTTAATTAAACAAAATTTGTACTTACAAAATTACAATTGCGTACATAAAGTAAAAAATAAGAGAGGTAATCATTACAAAATCTTACACATCTATAAGAGTAGCAATAATTTGACCAATATTGACAATTCAAATATGATATGCATTGATTGCACAATGAATTAAAATCGACTTATCAACGGTCAAAGAAGAAGAAACTACAGACGGTTGTGCTCCCTCATTCATATATTAGTATAGTGTTTCGTATCCTCAATAACGATTCATTTGTTATTTATATAAATATTAAAAAAGTAATAATAATTATGTATTACACAAAAATTAATATATATATATATGTTAATTTTTATTCAAAAATAAAATATATTATCCTAAAAAAAATATGAACAGTTATTATGAGGATATAAAGAGCACAAAATTATTTAGAGCATCCACTATGTGTGTGTTTTGGTGAAGTCAATGTTTTAAAAATCGGACCGGTCATCGAACCGGTCTCGTAAAAGGGTCATTGGGTCACTGGTTCAACCGGTCGAACCGTTTTAAAAAAACCGGATGACCCGTAATATATATATATATATTCTATTATATTTCAGAATATATAGATACAAATATTTAAATAAAATTTGGACAAAAAGTTGTATTTAATTTTACAACTTTATAAATATAATAAATTAATATTTATTAGTTATTAATATTGCTAAAAAATACACATATGACAAGATAATATTTTAGAAATGTATGTGAAACTAAATGTTGAATAAAATCAAATAAAATTATTAATGTCTTTTATAATAATTCTAAAATTTAATAAAAAATAATTTTAATAGTTATTTTCAAATCAAATAAAAATAGTATTAATTTCTAATTTTAACATTTTAATACATAAATAGCTTATCTAGCTTAGATGGTTATAAGATTTATCTATTTTAAGTAAGGTCAAGGATTCAATTCATAATTCTAACTTTTTTCACAAATTTTTAAGAAAAAAATCAGTGAACCCGGTTTCCGGTTCACCGGTTCTAGCCGATTTTGACCGGTTTTTACCGGTTTGCATTGGGTCATTGAATTGACCCCAAGATAGCATAACCCGACCGGTTACCTGGCCGGTTCGCGGTTAAACCGGTCGAACCGGCCGGTCCGGTCCGATTTTTAAAACATTGGGTGAAGTTGATAACTTAACTTGAAAGATGCAGTATCATAATTGAGTGATGTTTTGAGGTAGCACAAAAGTGAAGAGGTAGCAATGCTACCTCGATAGTAAAATGAATTTAGGTCCCACCAACTTTATTTGCTTCAAATTAGTGCCAAAATTTTTGTATCTTTTCTTTTTATTTTCAATTAGTATTATGATTGTGGGGTCATCAAATAATTAAATTTAAGATAGCACCATAGTGGAAAGAAATTAAGATAGTTAAAAAGGTTGAAAATTAATGTTACGTAGCACATTTGACACACACTATGAGTAGAACGATTGTGGAGGCCGTTAAAGACTGTTACTATACATATATGTAGTGTCTAAGTAGGAGCACAATAATTGATATAAATAGGGTCTTCATAGTGAAAATAAATAAATAGTGAGAAAACAAAGCATTTATGTGAGCGGTGAACAATAATCATCAAATAATTGAGAGACTTTAATTTTTATTACCACTGCACAAGCTATATTAGAAAATGACAAAACAGCTCACCGCAATGAGTCATTTTCCTTACGGCTCCGCATTTATTACAAGGGCAAATACGTACATTTGCTAGCTCTTTAACACGGTTTCTTAGAATGATTGTTAAAATTTGGTTTGGATATATATATATTTTTTCATCTTTATTAGAATGTGTGAGTTCGATTTAATCTTTTGATCAGTTGCTCAAATTCGGTTTGATATTGAGTTCAAACTTGGTTTATACATTATTTGATAATATTCTTATGGAGCTTGATCTCAAAAATTCAGTTCGGTGTTCGAGCTCGACTCATGCATTACTCGATATTATTAATTTTCAAATATAAGCTCGAGCTCGAGCTCGTATGAATTTTTAATTTAATATATTAAGTAATTTACCCTAAATTTTGATTGAAGGCTCGACTGAACGCTTGCGAACATGCTTATGAACAAGTGAATCCAAACATATTCATAAACTTAACGAGTCAAATAATATCTGGCTGGAGCACGGCTCGATACAAATTTCAAGCTCAAAATTGAGTTCCAACTGAAAAAAATCTAATAAAATCAAAATAGCTATATTCGTTTGCAACCTTGAATGTAATCGAGCTCGAGGGTTATTTTTGGAAATGCAAGAAAGGGGTATTTACTTCTAACGGGGTAATGGGCCCCATATTAAAACCCAATCAATTAGGTAGAAAAGAAAAAACAAAGTGGGTCCACAAGGAAAGTGTTGATAGAGAACGAAAACATAAACAATTAAATAGAAGCCCAAAATTAAATAAAAGGAGTTATAAATTGGAAAGGACCAAATGGGCCATCCCCACCTTTAATACATTTGTCAGCTCCACCCATTCGTATGGTCCAATATTGTCTTTAAAACACACACACACACACATCCTTATTAAATAACCCCCAATCATAAAATTTGTCAGGATATTAGTCCACGTTATTTAAATGTATTTAAATTTATTAGGGTACTGAATTTTGTGCAGTACAAATAATAATAATAATAATAATAATAATAATAATAATAATAATAATAAATAAGCCTATTTTAACGAGACGGGACTATGCTTCTATAATTTAAAAATATCAAGTTTAGAAAATAACATATCGATGTATAATTTATGATCTAAATTAATGATATATTATATTTCATATATCTAATATAATGGTTTTTTTAAAGATTTATTTAAAGTTATAGAGTGAGCTAAAAAGCTGCCCACCTAAGAAGAAATGTGAAAGCAGTTAATTATATATTCCAAGAGGTCTCTTAAATATTATGCTCTGACAAAATTTACTGATTTATTTTCACAGAGATAGTAATTAATTATTTATTTTTATCTTAGTCTTGTCTTGAATTAACAAAAGAGTGGAGATATTATTAAATTAAATGACAAGTCCTGTCTCAATTTTACTTTTGACAGCGATGATGTTGCCTTTTGGGCCTTTAGCACAGTACAAAATAATTAATGAAAATTAACTAACTCATGTGAGTCAACTTAAATAACCGACCTAGCTATTAATACGGTTTTTATTTTCCCTTTATAATTAAATAATTACAATTATATTTATCGAAATGAATATTAAGTTACCAACACTTTAATTTTAAATATATTTAATTTAAAAATCGAAGAAAATAAAAATAGAATATAACAGGGCCTTTATAATATCATGGATTGGGCTTTTCTGAATTAGGATATAGGCCCAAATAATGTGGGCTTAATAATAGGCCTATAAATCAAATATGAAAGTCTTTGTAGTTATGTACTCATAAGTAGATCTTAAACCAACCCGGCCCGATCCACTGTCCAATTTTGAGTGGGTCTGAATCGAGATAATTGAGGTTTGATTGAACAAAGTTGTCTAAATTAATCAAAAATTCGGTGGGTTTGGGTCAAGTCAACTACCTTAGCAATAGATGCAGGTTGGCATAACGAAAAGACGAGAAGTTGGAGATATAAACTTAAAAACATATGAAGGAGCGAACTCTTCTGAACTAAAAGCATAAAGCAGAGATATGGTTAAAGTCTTCTATGCGCACACCTAATCTTATATTATGTAGTTACATCTAATATATCCTCAATATGTAATCCTTAATTTCGAAACTAATCGATATGTTCGTTAGCGACTTTGAGGAATAAGACCCGATCTTTTACCATCTCTACACGAAAGTACTAGCGATGAGATGACAACTATCGTATCTGGCCCCATTTAGTGACGTGGCATGAAGTGCGGCTAGGATATTGAGGTGTCAAGCGTTGTGGGCCGTGGATGTGTGGCCCAATTATTAAAAATAAATAGTGGGCCCAATTGAGTATGGTGACGTCCCAAATTTGAGTGTTGTTACTTGTGACACGTAATCCAACTTCTACTATTTACTCCCTCCGTCCCACTAAATTAGACTCATTTTATATTCTAATGAGTGTATTATTTTAATCAAATGGGTCTAATTTAGTGGGACGGAGGGAGTATATAATAATAATAATAATAATAATAATAATAATAATAATAATAATAATGTAAAAAAAGCCCTGTTTCATTATTTGTCAAATGAGAATAAACACCAAAATAGTTGATGAAGTGCAAGATTAAAATCATCCCAATTGATTATAATTTCAAATTTAGGGTATATAGATCCTATTTATTTGAGGGTTTATATTGTTTATTATCAAATATTTGCTAAAGAAAGTCTACTTTTTAGTTGCAGTTTCTCAGTCATTAACCAGAAAGTTGATGGCCTAACATACACAATGACGTCACTCACATATGATATAATTAGCTAATTATATAATTTACAAATAAATATTACTTCCTCTCCCTATGTCCCACTATTATTGTCCTAGTTTGACCAAAAACCTATCACAGCTTTAGTCAAATTAGGACAATAGTGGAAGGGAGGGAGTATATAATAATTTGCTCCAATAACTGCACAGATAAATAATAAACTGCTAATGATTTAACAGCTCGAGCAAATAATGCAAAATAATTAATAAACAAAGATTCAATGATTGAACAAAATAGTGATGGTGAAGAAGTTCAAACTAGAAGGTTTCTAACAATACTTCTTACACTAATTTAAGGTTTAGAAGTATATACAACAACGAGAACAACAACCAATAAATATGCAGTTAGTAAATTCACAAAGCACCAAATTCATCAACACTTTGTCCTAACCGTAAGAGATTCTTACCACTTCTACTTCTCTAACAATCAATTTGTGTGAAGCTTAGTAATTCCATAAGCAATCAAGGTCGATCGTAGGAGTCGAAATCACCGGAATTTCGTGGTCTTGGTAGGGTTTGAACTCGACCTCCGACATCCCCTGCGGGAGCTCTGTTTTCATGTTCAAGTGTCGAAATGCCGACGGATCCTGCGTCATGACGGTCATTTGAGGCGAAAGGGATGAGTTCGGAGGTGGGAAAGCGAACGGGAAGTGCGAGAAGTCGTAACAATTTGAAGTGAATTCGTCCAAGAGCTTGTCTTGAGAATTCTCGATAGGGTTGGAGAGGCACGTCTCGTTAGAAGCCTCTGTTGGAATCTTCAGACGATTGTCATCAGACGAGAGCTCCGCCAATGGAGGCAGATCCGAGGATTGGCCACTCGCTATCCCGGATATATGCACCTTTTTCCCTCCCGTTGTCTTCATAAATATTCTACAAATCACCCACTCATTCTGAAATTGAATCACACAACAAAAGAGCTTCAGAAACAGAGCGAAACAGAGCAAAAGCAGAGCAAAAAACAGAGCAAAAACAGAGGAAGGAAGTTACTCTTGAAGATTTGTTGAGATTATGCATAGAATTGGAATACTTCTTCTCCTCCAATCTATATTCATGCATAACCCAATTAGTCTTGACACCTTTTGGAGCTCTCCCTCTATAAAACACCAAGGTTTTCTTCATCCCAACAAGAGCTTTCGCGCCAAAGATCTCCTTATCTTTCCCCGTCGCCTTCCAATAACCGGCCTCCGTAGCCCGATTCGTCCTCAAACCGGTCGGGTACTTCCGGTCCCTCACGCAGAAGAAATACCACTCCTTCTCTCCCATCTTCGCCTTCCCTTCATCACACAAAAACCACCCATCAATACACACACACAAAAAAAAAACAAGAAAAGAACTAAAAACTCCATGCAAGAATCAAGAAAGTAATGAGAACACAAACTCACAAGGCAAATCCCATGGCTCAACCTTGTTGAGGTCCACCTCTCCTATAGCTATGGGGCTGAAGCTGCAGTCAATCACCTTCTGAGACAAGTAGTGAGTTATGAGCTCCTCGTCGCTCGGGTGGAACCGGAAACCGGGTGGCAGCTCGATCCGATCATCACCCGAACCGCATAAAGTTCCCATTCTTGAGAAAATCTTGCTTGTGAGATGAAGAATTAGTTGAATCAAGAAATAGAAAACCCTTTTCTTAAAAGAGATGGAAAAGCAGCCTCCATTTATACATGAGTTAAGTTAGCAGCTTTCAAGCTATGGAGTGTTGTTTTGCATGTGTCATTTTGAGAGAGAGAGAGAGAGGGGAGAGTTTGTTAAGGAAGAAGATAAAGGGGAAGAAGAGTTGTTATAAGAGGAGATGTAAAACGTGGGAAGTAAGGTTGTTTTTTAAGGTTGTGTGCTTTTCTTTGTGCTTTTTTGTAACTGTGTGAATTTTATTTTGTTGTTTTCTTGATTTTGGACCTTATCTCATCCCACTTTTTTATGTTTATTTTTTTATATTTAAATATTTTAATAATAAGGGTCTGTCCCATTTTATTAAAAAATATATAATAATTTTTAAAATTTGATTTTTTTCTTTTAATTAATTTTTAAAATCGATAAAATAAAAAATGATAATAATTCATTATATAATAATTTTTTTAATTTTTTTTAATAAATGTTAATTGACTGCATTAATCATCTTCATGAAGGAAGTCCATAATTTATTATGATGTTGCTTACCTTACACACACACACATATATATACACACATATACATACATTCACAAATGAATTACTTCCAATATATATTTCCTCCTAAAATCAATTTTTTCATAAACTTGCATATTATAAATAAAAGATCAAATATGAATTACAATAAATATTTTGCACTAATATAGATCTGATAGGTTCAACTAAAATAAAAAAACAGGCTGTAAATAATAATCAATAATATAAGAAAATTGAATATAATGAAGAACAAAAAAGTCTAAAGTCTAGTTAGTTGCAATTCTGTTAAACCAAAACCATCTACTTGCAAAGTTTCTAAGTATGATAAACTTTACAAAATCCAACTTGTCTTCATACTCTAACAAAGCCACCAAATTATCATCTCAAATTGAACACATGAGACAAAATAAATTTAGTGTCCATTTATATTTCTAACTAATTAGGACCACATATATAGTTCCTATTAGTATTTGCATAGAGAAATATAATATGAATTAATTGATTACATATTTTTCTATAAGTTCGAATCTTTAGATAAGATAAAATTCTTTCTGACTTGTTTGATGGGTGATTCTCGTACTCGTAATTACTCGAATTAATTTGTTATGAATCACATTTTGCTTAAGTATTAATTTAAATAAACTAGATGAAATTGAGATACAACATTGAAACAATGATTTTTTGAGATATGAAAATTCTAAAAATAGTTATTAAAAAATATTAGAACTTCCAATTTTATTAGTACCAATTTCTTATATGTGATGGATACAGTTTTACGAAATGTTATATAAATATATGAGTTATTATAATTATTATTTTGTATTTTATATTTAAAATATTTTAATTAATAAAAATGTTAATCAATAAATTGAGAGATAAAGATGATATTTTTCACCCTCAATAATTGAGTGAACAATGAATAAAAAATATATGAGGTAGTAAATTATTTATACGTTTCGACTATGGATAATGTTACTAAATAAGCAAATAATTGACTGTAGATATTATTGGCTCAATTCAGTGAATCTTGTGTACTTGTACTGACACTAGAAATAAATACAATATTAATAATAAATTTAATATATGGTATTTTAAGTATTTATTCATTGCAGCCATAATATTAAATTGGGCACTAGTCAAATTCTATTTTTCAACAGTTTTAGTTGTACCAGATTTAGTTCACATTACATAAGCACTATCCTAATGTATTTATATATTATTAAATCGTACGATAAAAAGGTATATACATTTTAATATTTCAATCCAACCTAGGCACAATTATGACGTCATCACATGTATTGTATAAGTAATAAAGACATGAAAAAAAAATCATAAAACTAAATTAATTGCACTAATTTACACATTTATATAATATTTATTAAAATTCATATTAAAAAGCAATAAGTAGAAAATAATAAAATAATACAAATGAATTGAGTTGTAGAATTATGTAACACTCTCTAATCTCTAATTGGTTTAGAAGTAATTAAGGTAAAACCGACTTTTATTAAAAAAATAATTAAATTAAACTTCTATTGACCAATATAAAATTTCTTTGAATTTGAGGTAAATATATTTTTTTTGAAAAATAAAAGTTTGAGATAAATCTCAATCCTCATTACTAAATGGTCAAATGTTTTGATGAGTTCAGACATGGATATTCCACGATAGGGAACAACCACGTGTCGCCTTGTGGTTGGATGAGAGTGCCACGTGTTCCTCTATTGTCTATTTCTTCATTGAATATATATACTAAGTTAGGCCAACCTTAAGTTTGGAGTTGAAATTGAGAGGACAATGAAGTTTTCTATTTGAATTTCTTTAACATAGTAAAGTGTTCATGGGCGGAGCCAAGCCCCCAAAGGTACGAGGTGTCAAACCTTTCCGTCGATGTGAGTTTTTGGGGAAGATTAACCTGTTATTTCACTACAAAAAAAACCCTTTCTGGCGACGGAAAAATCCGTCGTGACGGGGGCTTAGCGACGGACTGGCGACGGATTTTTTCCGCCTGTATTTCGCTCGTCGTTAGCCCCCCGGACGACGGAAAACACAGTCCGTCGTTAGCTAACGACGGACTAACGACGGAATTTATCCGTCTTTAGCCACGACGGACTAAAATCCGTCGTCAGGATCTGCCGGAGACCGTTGACGGCGCCGGAAAGCTAACGACGGATTAAATCCGTCGTTAGTGGCGACGGACTGCAGTCCGTCGCCAGACACCGTTGACCGTTGACCTAGCGACGGACTGCAGTCTGTCGCCAGGTATTTTTTTTTTTTTATTTTAATAATTAATTTTGTTTTTTTTATTATTCATTACCTAAAACGTGTCATAACAAACAATATAAACATATTCCAACATTGAACAATAATTTAAAATTGAACCAATCAAATGAAATTCAAAATGAACGCGGATTTCATATAATGAATAAAATAAATAATTGTATCAGTAACATCCCACGACAAACCAAAAAATAAAATAATAGTAAATGTATCAGTAGCATCTACGAATCGTAGTCATCATCAGGAGGAAACTGGGGAGGGGGATCAGACGGGGGAGGCTGATAAGAGGGAAAGAAGGGTACACCTCCCTGCTGAGACTGCATCCAGCGCAGCATCTCGGCATGCTGAGACTGCATGAGCGCCATCTGCTGAGCTAATCTCTGCTGCTCAGCCAGGTACTCACGGCGCTCGCGATCCTGCTCCTCGACTCGGCGCCGCAGCTCCTCAACCTCGTCTCTGGATGGGCGTGATGCGGACGAGGATCCCCCGAATCTGGAAGCTCTCAAGGCCTTCGCCGCGCCTCCCGTGCCGAACATCCTCTTCTTCTTGTCCGGGCCGCCAAGAACCTCCAGATACAGCTCGTTGATGTCGACTGCATCGTGGTCCCCCTCGGGTAGCTGGGCCCGCTCCTCGTCAGCACGGCGAAACACCTCAGTCTGCATGCATGTAAACGAGAAATGAACATTTGTTAGTATATATACATATTATAAATATTGAAAATCTAATACATATATATATATTAGATTTAAATTAAAACTTACCGCTATCGCCTCAAATTTCGGATCGGTGTATGTCCCGTCCGCGTATCGATGCTCGTCCAGAAAGGAGTCGAACATGCACGAAATCGGAGCTACTCCCCGCTCACGACCCTATGCATCAGATCACAATGGAGTTGTGTCATTGAAACATGTGTATATGAATTAAAATTGTACCACGTAATTATAATTATTATTTGAAGTATATTATTACCTTTTCTTCAGCTCGTTGCATGACCGACTTGGACCCTCCCCTGTGCTTGATAGGACCAGTACCCGGTCCCTGGGGTTCAGACAACCGGTTGCGCCTCGCTGCCTGGGATTTGGCCACAACATCATCCCGGGACCAGTAAGCGAGCCAACCCATCCAGACATCATCCGTCCACCACCCAGGCTTCCCACCTCTGGGTGGCGGATCATTCCTCCTCCTCTTGATCCCGCAGATATAATCCTTATATCTCTCCCGGATCTTATCATACCATAACGCCCGAATCCTGGCATCGAGTGCCGGCTCCCAAGTAAATTTTTTCTAGCATTGAAAATGTGTGTTAGAAATTGTAGTTATAATTTTTAATTAAGAATGAATTTGAAAGTTTTAGTAAATTTTCGAACCTTAAACTCCTCCCAATATCGCTGTCTCACGTCCTCAGGCGTGAGCTTCCAACTGTAGCCAGTCGGGTTGGGAACTATCTTAAATAGTTCCCAAATGTAATCTGCTGGGTCGGCATGCGGGTAAAATCCCCTGCATAAGTAATTTTAGAATGATTTATGTTAGATTTTTGAATAACTAATTAAATAATTGTCAAAATTGAAGATTTGGTTGCATTTACGTACCCCAGCTCACTCACAGAAAGAACAACGTCTCCTGTGGGTCTACGCTCCAACTGACCATCACCGTCAGAGCCAGAAGACGGACCGCCTAGCTGTATGCCACCAATATGGTGGCTGAGACCGCCGGTCCCGGACTCATATCCAGAGGATGAGCCCGGGGAACTACCCCGTCCATGGGATAGCTGTGATCGGCGTGTACCCCTACCACGAGGGGTCCCCACATCCTCTCGCCGAGAGTAAGACATCTATTATGTTGAAAATAAATAGATAAATAAAATTCATGATAGACATATCACGTATACGTAGAATGTTTATATTGAACTTATAACATGTTGCATTTATAATTAATAATTGTTGGGACAGTATTTGCCAATTATTTGGACTTGAATAGATGGAGTGAATATTCTTACGATGATATTTAATGTTTTGTACATCATTGATTTGAATTTTATGAATTATATATTGATGCTTATTCAATTTGATGCAAAGCTTTAGGATCATTTGAGACATTTGGGTCATTAGGGTTGTATGTAGAATCAAGATTTTTATATGCGATTTTTAAAACTATTTTAGCTAATTGTAGCAAATATAACCAAATCATCTAATTAATACCCTGTGTGAAGGTATAACAAGCCAGCTAATGTCATCAAACTGTCCCGAATTGTATGTCATATATCATCAAATCATAACAACATATATATCAAAATATAACGAGGTCCATACAACACAATTACAATTGTTGGGAGAAGATCCTTAAGACGTAATCAAAATCTATCCCAAGGGGAGAAGATCCTTAAGAAATTAATTACGTCTATCCCAATGTCATATATATACGCAAATCGTTATACTAAATTACCAAAATTAAATAATTTAAAACAATATATAATTTAAACTAAATTAAATTAACAACATAAACAATTAATTAAAATTATAACTAATTAAGAAAATAGACATCAATTAAATATAAACAAAGTATTCAATTATTAAATGCAACAATTATTATAATAAATTATATTCTAAATTAGTCTAAATTGCACAATTATTATACGCAACAATTAATTATTAATCTAAATCAAGATAATTAATAATGCTAAACAATTTCACCTAAACAATTATTAAGATAAATTTAATTAAGATAAATAATTAAACATAATTATTCTTATTAATTAATTAAACATAATTTAATTAAACATAATTAAATTACCTTTCACCGGAGGTGGCGGTGCCGGAGCGGCAGAAGGCGGCTCCGAAAGGCTGAGTGATGAGTCGGGAGGCGGCACGCGTAATTTACAAAATCCTAATTAATTCAAAAAACCAAATTAATTAAATTATGACATAAATTAAACAAATTATCACTAATCTAATCAATTAAATTATGACATAAATTAAACATATTGGCACTAATCTAATTAATTAATAAAAACATTCAATTAATTAAACCTAAACTTACACAAATTAAAATTATAAACACTAATTAAACTAATTTCACAAATTATAATTATTAACACTCACAACAAATTAGACAATTAAACTAATTTCACTAATTAAATTAACTTAACAATTAATTAACCTATTTCAACAATTTAACTAATTAAGTAAATTCATTTAATTAACAATCAATTAATACTAATTTAAATAACTAAACTAATTAAATTAAAAACTACTTCAAAATTTAATTAAACTAATTAAATAATGAAACTATTTAATTACACCTATACTAATTAACAAATAATTAACACTAATTAAATTAAACACTCAAACAATTAATTATCAAACAATTAACAATAATTAAACAATTAACTAAATTTCACAATAATTTAACAATTAACCACATTTAACACTAATTTCATAATTATCAAATAATTAATCAAAATTATCAAATAATTAACAAAATTAAAAAAAAAAGGAAATAACATACCTGTGGAGTTCTGCCCGGCGGCGACAGCGGCGGCGGCTGGACGACGTTGACGGAAGAGGAGGAGAAGGGGGTGCTTCTCCGGGCACAAAAACGGAGCCAATTAATTATAAAATTGTCGAGATTAAGAGGAGGGGGCAGGGAAATCGAACTAATACACATACATGAGGTTGCTTTGGCCGGTGGAAGCTTGGAATCGCCGGATTTCGCTTCAAATCGCCGGAGAAAGAAGAGGGGAGGCGCTGTGTATTCTGTTTCGCGAAAATAGCTTACTGCCTGATAAATAGGGTGGGACGACGGACTGGGCGACGGACCAGTCCGTCGTCCGATATAAAAATTAAAAAAAAATAAATAAATAAACTTGGCGACGGACTGGCGACGGACTGGTCGGACGACGGACCAGTCCGTCGTCCAGTCCGTCGTTAACATTGGCGCCACCTTACGCGCCAAAAAAATGGTCGCCAGTCCGTCGCCAGTCCGTCGTTAACATTATTTGTTAAATTCCGTCGTCAGTCCGTCGCCAGAGGACGACGGAACATCATTCCGTCGCCAATTCCGTCGCCAGTTTAGCTTTTTTTTGTAGTGTTTCTAGAGTAATTTTTATCCGTTGAGCGATGGTCCTTCCACTCGGCTGGGCAAAATAGTTGCCCCTAATTTTTTTTGAATTTTAGTGAGATAAGATCTTGAAAATTTTTATAAATTTATAAATAATATCAATAAATTTTGACATAATTAATATTGAACAAAATTTTTTGAGTATATGTGGCTCTACCACTGAAAGTGTTATTAAATTTAATTAATACAAGTACATGTGAGTTACATGTATCTTTATCAAACACTAATTAACACTATTGTAATTAATGAAAACTTTCACTCATAATTATGTAAATAATCAAAGCGTGTTTTTGTAGTAATTTTGCAAAATCATAAACAAGCAGCTAATTACAAACATTATGGGTGCAGGAGCGATCTTACACTACAAGAATTACGCTCATAGATGACGGATATTTTGCGTCATCTATGTAAAACTAAAAGTGTTAAGAAAGGTGGTGTCATCTATGATAAATATTTTAGATGACAGACATTTTAGCGTCATCTATGAGCGCATTTTTTGCGCCCATACATGACAGTTATGTACCGTCATCTATAATGATATAAAGTGTAATGTTAAGTGTTTATAGATGATGCTTTTGTCTTTAAACCGTCATGTTTTACATATATCATAGATGACATTTTCTCTTTTAACTGTCATCTATTCTCTAATCCTGAATAATTATTTTTTTATTATTTTCAAATAAACCTGCTTGTATTTTCAAAATATAAATAAATTAATATTATGAAAATAATAAAATACGTAATTTACATGAAATATCATATCATTAATTTAAAATATTCAAGTAACATCCGATACAAAATCATATAATCCAAATTAAGAAAATCTACGTGTTCATCATCACAAATACAAGTCATCAAATCCAACATACATCAAATCTAAGATAAATCTTTACACTATTTCTCAAACATGCTTGATGCTTCCATCAAACTTCATGATCTCAGCCGACAGTTGTCCAACTAATTCGTTTGTATAGCCTGCAAATTATAAGAACAAGAATATAAGCTATTATTTGTAGTAAAATTCAATTTTACACTTAATGCCTTCAAAACTTTTATTTTCCAGAACCCAATAATCCACAAACCATGGAAACATGTACAAAGAAAGGAAACCAACTGGAACTAAGTACAAAACAACCCATTCAGCCCATGGAAACAATCTAAACAAAACAAAGGAAAGCAGTAACCAAATTATACCTCTACTTTATGTTGAACCGTACAAAATCCAATAAGAAATGGATATGTTTGGGGTAATAGGTGTTAATCTGAAGACTATATTATGCATTGATATGTTAGAGCATCCTCACCCTTTTCCTTAGCTACCACTATCATAGTGTAAAACTTACGAACCAAGGAATCAATAATGTTAACTATATTATGCATTGATATGTTAGAGCATGTCGTTTTCAGCTACTAACAATAAACCACCAGTAAATGGCCACTACAAAAGTCCCTAAAAGTTCTAGACCGAATCCAAAAGTTGAAAATCAAGCACAACAAATGCGACCAAAACTAAATTTAAGAAAGAAAACTAACCAGCCGAAGTACCTTACATCCCTACTAAATAATAGGAAAATAAACCAAAACAAATATTGACATTGATTAAATTCACAAGGACAAGGACTGCTAATTGAAACAAACAATTACATAAATCTTCTAACTAAATCCATATGTAGAAGCACCAGTAATGATTTCAATTTAATACCAAACTGGTATGATTTGTGAATTTCGATATGACTTAACAGAAGCATAAATGACTTAACACTGCCATTTGAAATAGCATACATGTGGATCATCACCCTTTGCTGCCAGAAACAAACCACCAACTCGGACTAGAGGAAGACAATATTCAGCTTCACCCAGCAATAAGAAAATGATTAGAGACAGATAGATGGCCGAAATCAAAAAATAAAGAACAGTAGTAGCCAGTATTTACCAAGAACTCTCATTTCTGCAACTGCTCTAGCAACTGCAACATCAAAATTCTCTCTGTAGTCAAGGTTTTGTCCTATATTCTGCAACTGCTCTAGCAACTGCAACATCAAAATGAAAAGGCATGACAGCAACACTCATAAGTGATTTATCCATTAACAATTCAGAAATTATGTAAACTTCACCACAAATAAACTACAAATCTACGTAACTAATTATCATCATCTTCTATACACTCTAACGATGAGAATTCCAACTATCATTTCTCTTAGTTTAACTCTTTTTCTCCTTATCTCGTGTTAACTAAACTAGCAATCTTCTCCCTCTTAGGAAGAATTCTCAACTAAACCATGCTCAAACAACATCAGGAATCAATCTCAGAATTTCAGCCGTAAGCTTATAAAGAACAAAGCTAGTAATTTTGACAGTGAAAGCAACATTATCCACTTTATAACGAAGTAAAAAATCAAACATTCACAACCTTAAAAACTGAACATTCAAATTTAAGCATAATCAGTAAAGTGAAACAAAATTAACAAAATAGATTAAGATTAAGGGTTAGAATATTTGCTACCATATTAAATGACGGCGGTGACAAGCTCAAGGTTGCACACGGTGGCTGTAGACTCGGCGATGGCGATGGGCTGATGGCTGCAGCGTCGACGACTCAGAGGTGGTGAATTGCGGTTGGCGTCCAAAGTAACCTACTAGAGAGACAATTGCTAAACCCGGTAACCGTCGGGGTGAGTTGCGACTCCTTCGTCTGCTCTGTAATTACCAAGGGAAAAGATAGAAAAATTAGGGGTTTTGTCCAAATTAAGTTCATTAATAAATTAGAAGGAAAATGTGACAAAATTCGAAGGAAATTTCGCAGAAAATCGAAGAAGAAGTTGAAATTTCTTGTTTCCCGATTCTGCGAGAATTACGAAATAGGAGATAGAAGGTGAGAACCGAGAGAAATAGAGGATGAAGGAACCCGCAGCGAACGATGAAGAAGAAGGGACTAAAAGAGAAAGTAAAAGTTTAATTTTAATTTTATGCAGAGGTTCGCTGAAGGAGCCGGCGAATGATGAAAATGACGGGAGGAGGAGCTGTTGCATCCAACTCATTAAGCGGCGGCGACAGCAGGGGATGAAGGTTTTCAGGCCACTGCCAGCAGGGGATGAAGGTCAAGATCACAATTGTGGCAGCCGATGCCTCTCCATCGTCCACCACTAGCTACGAGATTCTGCCGATCGAGAAGAGAGAGGGAAAAGCAAGAGGAGGCGACTTGGGGAAGAAACGGCGAAGGGCGGGGAAGAAACGGCGGACGGAGGGGAAGAAACGGGTTGTCGAAGGGAGAGAAGTACCGGCAGTCGAAGAAACGACGGGAAGAAATTGGGGGCAAGGTTTAAGGGATTAGTTCAATTTGGAGATTAGATGACACATTATACATAACACTTTAATTTGTATTGTCATCTAATAGATTTGGATACATGACACTTTAATTTGTATTGTTATCTATAATCAAAGATTACACTACATACATGACGGTGTTTACAATTACTGTCATGTTTACCAAAAACACGCACATACATGACGGTATATAAAACAAACCGTCATGTATGTAGTGTAATCTATGTATAAAATTCTTGTAGTGTTATTCAGGAAAAGTTAAGACGCCGCCTCACATATGGGTAGTAAGAGGGCGCTTATGTCCCGATGGTGGGGCCTTATGGAAAAGGGTTCAACTCAATAGAGACAACACACCCTTCACTTCAAGTGTACCTAATCTATATTGACTAAATCACTCGTTGGGTCCAATCAATGAAATAGATTAACCACACGAGTTGATTAGATGCGTGACTAAGGGCACATAGTACCCCTTGCAAATGCAGAAAATAATGTAACCCTTTAATTAATAAGTTAATCAAAGTGCATGAACCATTGTAGTTCCCATTCAAGAAACAATGAATATGATCATAGATAAAAATATATAAATAATGAGGATGATGAAATATATTTTCAAATAGATACATTGGCAATCATCAATAGGATTATACGTGAATTAGGTTATGAAAAGAATCACCATTTTGCAATATATTCAATGAATTGTATATACTCCCATTGATTAATGAAAAGAAAGAACACACAATTTCAAAGAAAGGCAACCTTAATTTAGTTAGGCTGTCTCTATATATATTTGGTGAAAATTTAAACGAGTGAGAGACAGAGAAAAATGTTTGGCTCAAAATGGAAAAAGATTTTGTGCTTGATTCGACTTCATTATATCCAGAAATTAATTTTGGGTTTAACTATTTCAAAATACACATGTTTTTTTTTTTTTTTTAAATATTTTTTTTTTTGATGGGAAGCAAAATTCAATTGCTAAATAGTTTAAGTTGTATGTTATGTCAAATATATCATTAATATACCCACGCATTGTCAACAAAATTAATAGTATAGGATGACAGGTGATTGATTTATATACATATATTTGCTACTTAAAATAGATCACAATTTGAAAATTTTAAATAGTCTTGCATCAATATATATATATATATATAGGGAAGAGATCAAATAAAAATGGTTCTGTATGAATTAACTAAAAATAAATTTAAATCATTTTGATCAATGGTACAGATTAAAAGATGATTTTGATATATATCTGATTTAAAATATGTAATCCCTAAAAATAGAGAATTTGTTATTATTTCTGACTAGGGTTTATTGATTAGGATATAGTTTAATTATACCCATTGGATTGAAAAATATGAATTGTTCAGATTTATTTTTAGTTAACACAAGCAGATCTATTTTCAATGTAACCATCCCAATATATGAAATCGTGACATGCATAATAGTTGCAAAGTTTTGATTGAAATATAATTTGTGACTTGAACCTTTTGTCGTGTTTGGATTTTAAGCGATCTTTTATTTCAAATAGTTTGTACATAATTAATAAATTCTCGTTAAAAAGTGAAAATTAATACTCCCTTCGTCCATAAAAGAAGTTCCTAGTTTGACGCGGTGCGGATTTTAATGTAGTGCTTTTGACTTTAATAATGATATGTAGTGAGTGGAATAGGGGTCCCACTTAAGTATTATATTAAATTGAGTTGTGTGTAGAAAGTGTGGTGGGTCCATTACCATAAATGGAAAGTTTAAAGTAGGAAGATGTTTTGTGGACAGACGAAAATGACAAATTAAAAACTTGTTTCATGGACGGAGGGAGTACCATTTTTATTAAAATTTAATATTTATTTATATAAAATTTCATATTGTTCGAAAGTTATTAACCATGTCCGCGGCAGACAGATCATCATTTTTTATATATAAATGTGCTACATATTACATGATCATTGAGTACTAATTAAGCTGCAATTAATACCCACATTTGGTGAAAGTACAACTCAAAAAAGTAACCAACACACACAAAGAATAACCAAAGACTACGTACATATATATTGAATTTAAGAATTAATTAACTAATTAGTGTTAATTAATTTTTGGAGAGGGCAAAAGCAGACATAAAGACAAGCAACATAAGAGCAAGAATCCCCATGAAAGATCCAACCAGAGCTCCTGAAACTCTCTCACACAATGAGTTGTAATGTTCACAAATTCCCATCCAATTTGCTTCATCATTGCCGTTGTGAGCTAAGTAGGCTATCGCCGCCGCCGCCGACGCACCCGCCGTTAAAAGAGAGAGAACCGTCTGCAAGAATTCGAACGTACGTGCATTTATTATAAATGGAGAAAAAGTGGGTACCAAATTGATGAGCAGAGGGAAATGACAAAATAAGTAATAAATTTCTAAATAAAAATGGGTAAATCAATCGGAACTCATATGAAAATCGTGTCGGGTCGTTACCGTGTCAAGTATGACGAGGACAGCTCTAGTGATTTTCACGCCGGTCTTGAATATATGGAATATGGAAAGTGCGAGCGAGAGAACCAGATATGCGGTCGCGATTGCATTCGACACCACGAAAAACCTATTATTGCAAAAAACCAATTTTCACAATTATCATCAAATCAAATATAATTATATATAGATTCATTCACATCCTACAAACGAAACTAGTAACTCAAGAAGAGAAGCTAACTAGCTAGGGTTTTCATCTGAAAACTCACGTGAAAGTGGGGAAATCTTGATACTGGCGAGATTTGAACTGAACGAAGGTGTTGAAGGAGGGGAGAGAGCGGCTGGCCGTGGTGGCGACGGCGACGGCGCTTCCCATCGTACTCACGGCGGCGGCGATTCGCAGTATGAGATCAACCAATGACAATCCTTTGCTGGGAGGAGGAGGAGGAGGTGAACTCTCCTCTTCTGCACCGTTCTCCTCTCCACTTTCTTGAGTCTTTTCCTTTTGCTTTTTACCCATATTTAGTTTAGTCTTTGAAGATATTTTCACTACAAGCAATTGTTTTGTTGTGTGATGTGTTGTGATTGGAATGTGATAGATTTATAGGTAGTTAGGAAGTGAGGATAGTTAGTTATAGTTAGCTAATTTGTGCAGGATTCCACTGATAAGAATGAGAAGTTGGTCAAATTAATTGGGTTTTGAATTTGGTAATAAAGAGTAGTTACTAACGCAAAAACTTAGAAACTTGAATTCTTCTTAATTTATTAGGAATTATTTGGGAGTATTGTTCTTCACTTTCTCTTACAAGATCTTTGGCTTTTGAGTGCATAACAACTCGAATAGCATAATTAATTATTTATATAATTTTTATATTATTAATCTTTTTAGAATTGTGTAATCAATCACCAATTTATTTATGAAGGACACTATTTAGTTGACTTGAATTGTTTGGCAGAGGTAGGAAGGAAGTCTTATTAATATTAAATGTAGTCAACCATGATTAGGCTAATTTTGGTTTTGCTCCTATGCAATTTTTCATGTATAAAAATTGTGTGGCTCCACCCCTAACTTTCAAGATAAATAATTTCCTAAATTTAATTTTTAATTAGGGCTAATTAATCCTTCTGAGCCCAATATGAAATATAATTGGATTATATATATAACTGAAAATTGATTAAAAGTTTCGATTTTGATACCTACCCACAAAACTTAATTTGTGTTGTATTATTATATCAATCAATAAAAATTATAATTAATCAACAATCATAAAAAAATATTAATTAAAATTATGTTTCGATTTAATTTTCTTTTTCACTATATTTATGGAATAATTTAATTACGTGGTCTAAGAAATTATTAAAAACAAAATCAGTACGTGAATGCAGAACTACTAAAAAAAGTAAATTAAATAACTGTTCATTTCAAGAATTTAACTGAGGAATCAGTCACATACAATACTCCAAAAGTAAATCAACAATATACATAACTTAACAAACAACGAAACAAAGAGAAGCAAACAACATTAGACCAACAAATTGTTTCACACATATATTCACACACACACACATGATCAGCCATTGATGATGACATAATATACAATTCGATCAGAGCCGTCGAGACAAGGTGACGGCCGACAACACGATCAACAACACGAACACGACGATCCCTCCGAACGACCCGATCAACGAGCCCGAGGTCCGGTCGCAGAAAGAGTTGTACTGCTGGCAAATGGCGAACCAGTTAGTTCTCGTGTTCCCCTTGTGGGCCAGGTACACGATCGCCGCAGCCGCAGACGCCGCCGAGGTCAGTAGGGCTAACATTGCCTGCACAAAGAGTACCAAACATATATTCATATGTTATTTTTTTATATTTTTGTTATACGATCCAAAACCTATATATATATATATATTAAATTAATTACCGCGTCGAAAAAGATCAAGACGACCCTGCTCTTTTGAGCAGCGCCACGCATGATGTGGGAGACGGAGAGAACGAGAGAGAGGATTAAGTAGGCGCACACGATCGAATTCGCCACCACAAAAAACCTACATGCATGGAGCGTGTGGAAAGTTTGTTTTTAGTGGAGAAAGTGACGCACAAAGCAGAATATATATAAAATTTAAAATATTCAGTGTTTTGCGTGATCATGTCTGAAAAACTGAAAGAGTACACTTTTAACTGGTGAATGAATTTTAATTTTAACTGCTTTGTCCAAGTCAACAGTGTCATGTCCCGAGTCATAAAATCTCGGGACACGACACCGTTCCTCGTGGCATGCAGTAGTATTATTGCATTTGACAAGAATATACTTACGTGAATGTGGGCAAATCGTTGTACTCGGCCCTGAACCTGATGAACTGAGTGAAGAACGGAAGAGACTCGTTAGTGGTTCCCATAGCTATGGCGCTAGCTAGGGTTGCCACAATCGCGACGAGCCTCAAGATGAAGTCAAGCACCGCGGCTCCCCGGTTCGCACCCGCACGCGAAGATAAACCCGAACCAAGCTCAACCGTAGCAAGCGCCATTCAAAATCAATGTAGTTGCAAGTTTCCAAAATGGAGTATGTGCAAAGATTAGTGATTAGTAGTTGCAATTATAAGGTGATGAATACTTGTGATAAGTGTGTGGAGGGATTTATAGGCACAGTGTGTAATAAGATTAGGTTTGCATGCAACAGAATCTTGTGTAGTTAGTAAATTATTTACCTACTTTTATAGCTCTTTTTGGTATTGAGGAACATATTTATTGAATTTTCCAGAAAAGGAAGAGGAGAGAGTATGTTTATATTATTAAATATTTAATTAAGAAAAGTGGACACGCCTTGTACGCGGGAAAGAAACTAATCCACTTTATCTTATATTATACTATGTATTTAATTAATGTAAATTAATATGTATGTAATAGAATAATAGTCCACGTATGTCCCCAAATCTTACTCTTTATAACTAAACCCATTATTGGTTCATCAATTGTGTGGTCTTTTTTGGTTAAAGTGTGGTTTAATTAATTTTTAATTTCCACATGAAGTTGGTTTTAGTTTTCAAGAATCAAAACCATCAATTAATACCACAGGCATATGTGTACAATTTGTGGTTAATTTAATAGGCTAATTAATGAAGATTTCAAATTTACATCCAATTCATATTAAATTTGTGATATTGCCATCTCAATTAATCACAAATGGTCTAATAAATGATGTCTAATTGAGACCAAGTAAAGCCATTAAGAGTGATAGAAAGAGATAGTAATCAAGCCTTTTAAAATATTGTTTCATTTGTTAAAATTATTTTTGAGTTAATATATGATGTGTTTCTATATCAATTATATAAGTTTGTAAATTAACTTATATATAAAGTTGGCCGCTTATTTAAAACTCAACTCACTTTGTAAGTTCGTTGACAGGCTCGTTAATAATATTTACAAACTATTGTAAGGTTCACTTATTAATATTATTCTAACTTGTTCGCGAGCTGAATACCATTATCTTAAAAAACATTCAAGTTCAATCCAGGCTTAAGTTTGTTTCCTTTATTGAACGAACAAAATTTCATCAAGTCGAACTTAAAATAACGAATAATTTTAGTTTACGTACACGATACACTCCTAATTAAAGCTAACAAAATAGGTCCGTGCCCTCCCGAAATATTCAGAGTTTGGACTGAGTTGAGCTTCTAAAACACAAGCCCATAAATTTTTGAACGGGCTTAAATTAGAGTTCAAAAACCCGACCCGATAACTTTGACAGCTCTAACCCTAGTTATCATTTATCTTATCATTTATCAACAATTAAAGAGATAACTATATAACTCGAGAAGAAACAAGAAAAAGAAAAAGAAAATGGTGAGTCAACGAGCAAGGACAAAAGCGTAATATCCAAAACCATGATCAGAAAGAGTTGACTTCTTCACTCACCGACGATAAACAGCCTTTCATTCCTTCCAGACTTAACACACAATCAAAAGTAAACGCAGACAGAAGAAGAAGTCTCAAAGCAAGGAATGGATCAGAAGAAAAGCGCGTTTGTGATCGGAATCGTAGGAGCGATAATAACGCTTTCTGCATATTCTCAGACTTACATGTCGCCGACGCAGTGCATCACCGTCGGCCTCATCGTCCTCGGCACCGGCCTTCTTGTTAGTGAAGGTCTCATTTCCATTTAGTTCTCTTTTCTGTATGTTGTTTGCTTTTTCTTTTTTCCTTTTTGTAATAATAAATACACTCCTCTAATTTTATTATCCAAAGCAGTTCTGTGATTTCTTCTTATATATCCTCTATGGTTTTTGATTGCTTGCTTTTGTTTATGGTTTGTTGCAATTTGGGTTTATGTTGGATTTGGTGTTGATATAACTCAAGATCCATGATTTATTTGTTACTGCCAAGCTATTATAAATTCAAATGAATTTGATACCTAGTTCGTACCAATAAGGGTATTAAAAAGAAAACGAGTAATAAATTCGTGAACGGAGATAGTATTTTGCTAGTATTTTGCGCCGTTGGTACATGACTAAATATCCAGTGTACTTCGTATAGTATAACTACATCCATATTTAATAACCAAACAAACTTTAAATTAGTTTTAAACAAATAAATAGAAAAAGGAAATGAGGGATGCTCATCTCAAGTCTTAATCATGTTTTGTGAACCTGCAAAAACAAATTAGAAGAGAGTGACATTATATGAATTTACATTAAACATCTTTCTACATTTGTTGTAAAATATTTTATCAGAAAGAACAGAAGAACCCTAAAAGTTGACTAAATCTATCATTTATAAGTAGGGTTAGGGTGTAAATTTTCAAACTCGAGAAAATCTAACCTGACTTAGTCCAAACCAAATAATCATACAACCTGAAAATTAGCTCGAGTGACGTCGTATATTTATAAGTACGGATGTCATCTTAGCTCAAAACTAACCTGATTAGCTCGATCATCTAGCTCGAAAATAAAAAATTTAGGTTTAGAGCGTAATATTTCGACCTGAATATTATAGCCCGACAACCTGAAAAATTAATCCGAGTGACATCCATATTTATAAGAGTGATTAGTAATTAGTCATATTCACCTATCTCCACAATCACCTCAAAATTTGCAAACAATCATCAAAACGTTCTAGCATGAGACAAAAAGGCATAGACATAGCCAAAAATAACTTGCCGGTGACATAAATTAACATAAACCTCCTATATTTATTAATTTAGTTAGTTACATACAAATATATATATATGAACTCACCGGCAAGTCATCCTTGGCTACATGTTCTAACCTAATTACCTCATGCAAGAACTAAGATGACATCAAACCTCGACCAATCCCAACACTTGGCTTCTGTGTATCCTAAAAGAGAAAGACAAGATTCCAAAAGGGTTGGAGAAGAGAAGGAAGAAGGCCCATTGGAGGGGAAGAAGAATCAGTGACAAATGGAGATATAGGGAGATTGATTTTGTTTGGGAAAAAAGTAGTAATAATAAATGAAAGAAGAAGCTTTATGCAAATTTCATAAATATGGGAGCAGCCTTTGTGCAGAATGGTAGCTCATCAACAGTGCTGATTGGGTATTGCCCATTAGGGCAATCAAACTACACCATTTTTGCAGTAACTTCATAGTGTTATTACAACTTATTAGACTAGAGGACTAGTACACATTATATGTATTATATTTAAAAAAATAAAAAAAATTAATGGCTAGTTAGTTAGGTGGTGATGAATGAGGGTTGCAGCTGTTTATAATAGCAACTACATTTGCATATTGGTAGCAATCTTGTTTCTTTTTTTTATTTTTCACTTGTGTATAAAAATTTGCTACTATTTACAGTTTTGTGGTAACAATTGCTATGGAATAAATTAATTTTAAGGAAAATAATTGTTGTGATTGGGTATATAGAAATCAACTTTTTATTTTCAAAATTGATGAATATCTTAAATTTAATTGTCGAAATAAGAAAAATTCAAACTATGCAACTATCTTGCTATATGCAAAGCTATAAAATCCTAAGCCTAAATTATAATAAAAATTAAAAATTTATAGAAATATCACTATCTATTATTACATATGTGAACACAATTAAACTAGGAATAACTAGGAGAGATTAACATCAGTAATCTTAATTAATTTATTAATTTGCCCACGAAAACCATGATTGGAAAAATTATCTCTAAATAAAAATTATTTAGAATTATTTTCTAGTGGTTGTATTTAGAGAAGGGAATAAGCTTAATAATGAATTATTTTCTTCGTGAATTTACATACAAACATCAAATTGAATGTTGAATACTTTAGTACATCATAATACACATTGAATGTGAATATTTTAAATTATCAATTTGAACACTCAACCCAATGAATATTGAATACTCGTACAGTAAAGACTCGCAGCAGAACAAGTGCAGCAATTCAACTACCATTACAAAAGATCTAGTTTTAAATAATTTGCATACAAAAATCAAATTGAAATAAAAGAAAAACAAAAAACAAGTAGGCAAAGATCTGAGTCTAACCATATGTGCATATGGGCTAACAACATAGGTTTGTACGATGAATAAAAGTCGAGCTTAACTAGATAAACGAGCTCGGATGTAAGCTCCAACAAACTGACCCTGCTTCAAACATAATCGATCTAAGATAAAAGGATCACATAATCTTTACCTTGCTGATTCAAGCAGAGCTAACTGAAGTGCACAAGTAAGAGCATATCGAAGAAATAGACTTCACGAAAATTTGCTTACCTTTTAAACGTGCAAAACCGAGATGAAGAAGAGTGGCGTGGATTATGGATTAGCAGCATACCAGTGTAGAAGAAACCATACCTGGTATCAATTGCCCCATTGTCATAACAACCATCAGCCATACACGAGCCTACAAAGCAGAGATAATATATCCGAATCTTATCTATCTAAAGAAAGGAATTACCATGAAAGAAAAGAAGTAGCATGATGCTGACCTGCCGGCAGATACAAAGTTCTAGCACAGTTGGTCTTTCAAGCACATTATTGATAGCATCTCTACAATACCCACGCTTTTGATCAGTCGCAGAGCTCAGAAATACCACAAGATAATTGACTAAATGCAGTAAACAAACCTATGGTTCTCGAGCTTTTCACTTCTTTCATCTGGTGTTAGCATCTTGAGAGTGAGAATAGTGATGACCAGACCAGCACTATCATATAGACTCACTGTTTATGTGTGATCACAAAAACAAATGAAGAGACTAAAACCTTTAGATTGTGAAGTGAATTAATCATATATGTTTGAATCTAAGTGACGCAAAGGGTCCGAAAAATTGTCTGAAAACGCTTAACAGGTAAGTGTCATCACAATAATGCCATTTGAAAGAAAATACGGGGTACAAATAAAAAGTGCAAGAAAGTGAAGAACGAGCATCCATAGTGTGTTGACTTCATACAAAACAAAAGGCTTAAATAACATGAGTTTACAGCTGAGAACTAATATAAAGTTCAATCTGATACATCTGATGGAGTAGTAAAATGGGCAAAGGCAGCAAGTTCTTGGGACCACTACGTATTAAGCTTGGTGATTTATGGTATCGGGATGGCATTTTGAATGGGTAAAGATCTTCAGATATCGGTCCTCCTAAAGGAAAGAGCATCAAGGTGGGCCATCAGATTATCCAAACCCTGTATCATCTGGTCTTCTGGTTTAGGCAAGTGGCTTGTTCAAAATAGGCGAGAGGCTGACTTCAGGGCTTCAGATATCTCAGCTGTTATGTTGGGAAGGGAAAGGAAACAAAAGGTAAACAATACCATCAGTCATCTCGGGACATAGGCATGGAAATTCAGCAAATCTTTAAAACTTGGTATTAGCTGGCACTAGCAAGTAAGATAAGCAGAAGCATCCTTGCCAGAAACTATGGATTGAATAGAAGACATTATGCATAAAACAATCTCACGGTCTACCTGTATTTGATAGGTTCCTTTAGTAGTCATAGTTCCTCCCACGTGAAGGAGGATTACGCCCAGACAACCTGGTAAATAAAGCTGGCAATCAGGGACTAGCGGTTTGTATACTTTTCTAAGGTACTAATACTGCAGTTTAAGATACAGAGGACACGTGGTTTCTTCAGTGTGGACAAGCTAGTCTTTATCGAGTAACGACTAAAAGATAAGGAATAAGGATCTCATTCAAAATAATGAGTTTCCTAAATGGAAAGCAGAGGTTCATTGGTCAAACTCAGCAAAACTAGGACTTGAATGTCTAAAAAACACATTACTTGCTCCCAAAAAACCATCTCCGGAAACGACTAAGTTGTCCATCTAAGAATATCACTGAATATGGAGCAATCACAATCAGGCATTAATCAAATGAAACAGGAAGTTACAAGGGGCATACGAATCATACCCAGAACCAACAGAGCGGCCAGATGAATAGCTCCCATAAGCACCATAGGGAGAGCCACCGCCACCCTACAAATGGATAAGGATTATATCAGACTGCAAAGAAACAAAATTAAAAAATAAGTTGCATTTTCTTTATTTGACTTTTATCTACCGTAGAACTTACCTGAAGACCACCGTAACCACCATAGGCATCCACAGGTGGCAGATCAGAACCATATCCACCAGAGTAAGAATAACCTCCACGCCCACGGTTCTTTGAGTCTCTACTTTCATATTTCAAACTATCTGGACCATCAGCTGGCATATGAAGATATGGGAGGACAGGCATATATGAAGAGGCAGCAGCACCCTCCTTTTCAAACAGATTAGCCCTCAAGCGCGAAGTAACTTGTATGAGAGCATCCTTGGCTATATCAAGGTCTCCAGATACCTGATAAATAATTCAAAAGGTCATTTTGTGAACTCGCTAAAATATGTTAAGTGTTAACTTTACCTAAGTTGCCCTTCCAGTAAGATAACTCTAACTTATGTTTCCCTCTATTATAATTCTTCTTATATGTGACGATCCAAATGGAACTTAAAATTCATTTATAACTTCCAAGTGAAACCAACAAGCACAGAGTGCAAGTTCAAATGGCAATTATAAAACAGAATTTTCAAATTACTCGGAAATTATGTGATGTAAAGTGCCAAAATTAAAAACCTAACCCTTTTACCTGCACCATCTCATCATCTTCAGAGGCAACTTTAGGGAGGTTTTCTTTTGACAATATACGAATATTGGCTTTGGTGACTTTCCTCATCTCTGATATAATGGATCCACCTTTCCCAATAAGACAACCAATTCGAGAGGAAGGGACAAGTAATTTTGTAGTAAATGAGACAAGACCAGAGTCTCTTTCCACTTTCTCACTGCACCTGGGCTGCAAGCGCAAAGCTGCATCAATCGCTGGAGAGAAGGTATCTTCAAAAACCTGATAAAAGATACAGAAAATTTCTGAGTAATAGATTAGAACAGGATCAAGCCAACAGAATCAATCTAGTGTTTTGTTCACCTCTTTCGCAATTATGGATATCACACAATCATCTCCCTCAGAGGCTGAGCTATCAACTTTGACGCTTGCCCCAGACTCTTGCCTTATTTGATTAATTATCGCACCACCCTTGCCAATGACTCCTCCAATATTAGCAGTTGGACAAACCAAACGAAGTGAAAATTCTTTGGTAGATGCTTCATTCCTAGGAGCTGGGTAGATAGAGCGAGGCCAGTCTGCATTCTCTCCCTTGTATCCCCCATAGTGCCCCATTAATGGTGCTAATCCCATGATTGGTCCACCACCTGTGGGCCCCAAAACTGAACTATTAGAAGGGTAGACAGGAGGATGGGATGAAGAGAGAAGATGCTGAGATCGGGAAGGGTTGTCATGAAGCCGAGATGCAATCTCATAAAGAGCTTTCTTGACCACAGAAGCATCACCGGATATCTGACCAACAAAGTCAACTACATTCAGCATCAAATGGATATAAATGCAAAAGTAAATACAACTATTTACCAGGAAAATAATTAAAATATAAGTCCCACGTGTAACCATGCACCATTATGCAACTATCATATGATTCCGATACAAAAATAACAGCATGGGGATAATACACAAGGAAGAGTACAAGGGGAAAGGGTTTAATATGCAAGGCGCATTAATCTTATCGAGTAAAATCTAGAATACAATAAATGCTACAACCGTTATACCTGCACAAGTTCATCAGAACTCAAAGCACATGCCGGCAAATGGTCATCCTTTACGATGCGAACCTGAGCCCCAGTTTCACTACGAATGTTTTGAATTATCTGCCCACCCTTTCCGATAATACACCCTATCTGATCAGATGGCACTAGAAGTCGGACAGTAACGTGGGCAGCATCTTCTGAGTCGTCTGCAGCAGAATCATCAGCAACAATTCTATCATGTACCTTAAAGAGAGCATCTTGAGCAGGGCAGATATTGTCACCAGTGCCTTCAGAATCATTAGTTTCATCACTAGCACTGTATATAGTAACAACACGTTCTTCGCTTCCAGGCACAGATTCACCAATTCGGATTTTTGATTTTGTGTCTGATCTCAGCTGTTTGACAATCTCCCCACCCCTTCCTATAATACTTCCTATCTTCTTTCCAGGGCACAAGTAGCGATACACGGTATCATCCGGTCCGATAGAGAAAGGGTCTTTATCACTTCCAGAATTTCTTCTTTTACTTCCCCCGCTTTCAGGGTAGTCAGACTGCGAATGTGGCCGCTTTCCATAATTACTCCGGTGACCAGCCATTCTGAAACAAAATAATAGCACTTTTTAAGTACAAGGTGAACGATATAAAATACTAGAAGCTAAGAAATTCATCACCTTCTTTGAATATGAAAAGCACAATTAACAAAAAATAAGAAATCAAGCTCTGTTAATTAACTAATCAATCATAATTTACCAAGCAAAGCTTGAGCAACCTCAAAACCCTTTGACTTCACGAGTAAATCAAACACTGCCACCACCACTTATACAAAAGTGGAAACATAACATCCAAAACCAGCTCATTTCCGTTAAATCCAATGTAAATAAATCATACAAGAAAACCAGTCTTTACCAATAATATCAATAAAAAAATAATTTTAATGGGTAACAAGATCTAATAAATCAAATAACGAACCCCAAAACGTTTATTTCGCGAATGAACAAAAAAATCGAAGAAAACAAACACCTTCGAGAAAAAAGATAAGATCTGCAAATCCATAAATACGTTGTTTCTCAAATACGAATAAATTAAAAAGATAACAAGATTCGGTTTATAGGAGCTAACCAGTTGTTGGCTACGGTTGAAAATTTATACCTCTAAACGAAATTCGTGAGAGTATAAATCCAGAGAGAGAGAGAGATAGAGATTGAAGATAAGTGACAGCAGGTATGAGAAAAGCAATGACGATGATCAAATAATATCTAGGGTTTGGTTTGGTTTGGTTCTGCAATTATTACCTTTTGGATATTTCCAATTTTTCAATACTAATTATAGAATTTAATTTCAATTTTCCATATTAAAATTTAGAAATTCCTTAATCAATATTTATTTCCAAAATTTGTAAGCATGTTATTTCACCCTAATTTTTTTAGATTTTTTGAACAATTTAATTTTAATATAAATATTTTAATTTCGAACATTAATATTATAGCACGACTGAAAAATATATTTTAAATATTATAATCGAAGTAAAAACTCTAAAATATATTAAAACTCTAAAACCAAACAAATGGAATTCTTTTGAAAGTATAATCAATACTACGAAAATAATTATACAACCATAATGATATACACCTAGGGGCGGATCCAGAATTTGAACTTGGGGTGGGCTGAAAAATAAAATTTTCAACACACTATATTTTATACATGCAAAATAATTTCGGTATTTACATAAGTTGTGCCCTACGAGACCTCAGCATATAAAATTCGTAGTTAGGAGTCATAGTTTTATCCTTCAGTTTTCCAACACAACATTTA
>JAPKLX010000012.1:745641-850681 GCA_026898415.1 Leonotis leonurus
GAGTCATAGTTTTATCCTTCAGTTTTCCAACACAACATTTATAAACATCTAGCTAGAAACACAACTAGAACCCTTCAAAGACTAAAAATTCATATCAAAAAATATAGTATTCGTCCATAACAGAAATTAGGAGTCATAGTTTTATCCTCACACTAATTATTACATACACAAATTCCTCCTTTACATAAGAGACTAAGTTAGTGCAGGAATGAAATCGAATTCAGAAATTTAAGAACAAATTATGGATACACAAATTCCATCCAAAACCAACCAAATTAAAACTTGCAGACTTTGAAATAGAGAAGATAACAGAGATAGAGATATAGATATTACCCCGGGGAAGGAAACTACGACGCGTTAGCTGCTTCTCTCTGCCGCCAAGAAATAGCTCGAGCAAGAGAGAGAGAGTGCAGAGGGTAGGAGATTTCGGGAGTTGCAGAGAGGTTAGTGATGCGGCTGCTGCCGGTTAGGGGTCGGTGAGGAGAAGGGTCGAGAATGATTATGAGAAATAGAGAGGGTCAGAGAGGGCTTGAGAGAATTGGGCCAAATTGGGCTGGAGATAGCTATTTTAATTTTTTTCTTGGGTGAACTAATATTATTTGGGATTAAAAAGAATACCTATAAATAACAAAAATTTTGGGCTTGCACTGGGCTGAAGCCCAGTGCAGCCCTTGAGTAGATCCGCCACTGTATACACCGAAGTTCAAAAATAGGTTTCATTTGATATTCGATTATCTAAATTTCTAAATGTATATTTTTAATATAAAATTTACTATAATTTGCGGTCGAGAATTTATGCTAATTTTATGGATAAGGAAATATATATGCAATTTTGTACTCCTTCCGTCTCAAGTTAAGTGTTAGATTTACTTTTAAGTACAGATAATTGAAAAACAGTATAAAATGTTGATATAAATATATATTTTTTAAATTTTATTCATTTGTGTACTTTGATATTAATTAAGTTTAAATATTTTATTTATTTATATTTATCTAATAGACTTTATAATATATTAATGAATAAATTTTGTTTTTGGCTATTTTTAATTTTTTATTTTTCTCTCTATAATATAAAATACATTCCCTCAAAAGGCTATTTTGTATTTTTGTTTCTCAATCACTTGTAAAAGGACTAAAGGAGTAATAATATATTATTATTAGATGTTATAGTATATGCATAAAATATAAAATGATGAAAAAAAGAAGAAATTATATAATTTACAGCAACAGTCGGGATTTTAATTAACCACCAAAATTCGGCAATTCTCAAATCCAGTAATCTAGAAACCCTAGAATTACGATAAACCCCAATCGGCGGTTGCTTTTGTAGCGATGTCGACGTCGGCGCAGCCGCAGTTCCGGTACACTCAGACGCCATCGAAGGTTCTCCACCTCCGGAACCTCCCGTGGGAGTGCATCGAAGAGGAGCTTGTTGAGCTCTGCAAACCTTTCGGCAAGATTGTGAACACCAAGGTCAACGTCGGAGCTAATCGAAACCAAGCTTTTGTCGAATTCGTAATGCTCCACTCCTCTCTTTTTATATTTTCGGTATACCAAGTGTTTTCATTTTGAGGTCTGGGATAATTAGCTCTAGAAGGTCAGTATCACGGAAGGAAATTATTCAATGTGATGTACTGATCAAGAGGAAATCGGATTTTATTATGAGTTTGGATCTAGCAAAAGTTTTAATGTGGAAGTGAGTTACGGGAGCATTAAACGACTTGCATCAATGGTTCTATAGTTGCATCGGGTGGAGGAGAGATGGGTAGAAGAGTAGTATAATAAATTAAGTTACTTGTGTTAGTATGTGGTGACAGCTAAAGATGAAGTCACACAGACGCCACTTACAATTGGAGAAGGTTTGGTAGTGTCTAATTCTACGTGTAAAAACTCTTTGTATGATTTCTCTGCGGAACTTATTGGCAACAAAATAGAATGAGTAAAAGAAATAGATAAACTTAACAAAAAAGTGTCCTCTTTTATAGTGTTTCTGCCTGGGGAAAACCAGGTTGTGTTGCGAGTGTAGTGAAATGCAATCAAGGAAATTTAGTGATTCTCATGTGCTCTCTTATGCACTGATGATTACGGTGATGTGGGATTTATCCTATTAATGAGGAAAACAGGGAAAGGAAGGGTGTTATCTGAAAACTATTTCCTTTTTAAGCAACATTGAGTTTCATTTTATGAACTGCGATATTTAATATTTTGAAGCTATCTATTGATGAATATTTCTTGTTTTCATTTTCGCAGGCTGATCTTAACCAGGCAATTAATATGGTTACATATTATGCATCATCTTCAGAGCCTGCACAGATTCGTGGCAAGACTGTGTACATACAGTACTCAAACAGGCATGAAATAGTTAACAACAAGAGCCCTGGAGATGTCCCGGGAAATGTTTTGCTTGTGACCATTGAGGGAGTTGAAGCTGGTGATGTCAGCATTGATGTCATTCACTTGGTAATTCCTTTTCTGCAATGTATATAGAATCTATCGTGAATTATTTGTGTCATATTAACTGAAAATAAGTTTCTAGAAAATGAGTAAATTGAATTGTGTGGCTTTGTACTTTGTAGTATTCAGTTGTCAATGTCATGGTTAAGTAGTTAATGGCTAATGTTGTCATGGTCTGTTATCTATATTGTATATACTACATCTTGATGCTGCTGGACTATGTAATCTCCATAATTGTTTCTACTTCAGTCCTTATGTAGCCTGCCTATACCCGAAGAAAAGTTCAAATGTTGATACCATTTAACTTTGCTTTTCTAGAACTAGTGTTTATGCTTTCAATTTTGACGGGACAAAATTAAATCACAGATGGTCCTTTATAGAGTATGTTGTTGGAGATCATCTGGATATATTGTCATGTGACTGCTTTGTAAGGCCTATCTTCTCTCAGTTGTACAGGTGTTTTTCTGCACTTATAACCTATTAGCTGTTGTTCCTCCTAATGCACAATTTTAATTGAGAATCGGTGTCTGTTTACTTTTATCCGGGTTTCTGTATCTCTATTCCTATGTAATGTGCTGATTTTGGAGTTTAATCATTACAGGTATTCTCTGCTTTTGGTTTTGTACACAAAATTGCTACATTCGAAAAGGCTGCTGGTTTTCAGGTGAAGTTCTGAGAGAGTATTTGAAAATCTTCTGCTAACTGAATATCCTAACGAACATTTTGTTGTGATGGTGGATCTTGACAGGCTTTAATTCAGTATAGTGATGTTCAGACTGCATCTACAGCAAGGGACTCATTAGATGGAAGAAGTATACCCAGGTTTGTAGTATAGAATTTATTACACGCTTAATAGATTCAATGTCATTTCCTCTTCTTACCGTTGTTTTTATTTCCCGCATAATCTTGTTTGGTGATCTTTTCAGTTTTTCTAATTTACTTCTATACTGCCGAAATTTCAGATACCTTCTTCCAAGTCATGTAAGTGAGTGTTATTTACGCATATCGTACTCTGCTCACACAGATTTGAATATTAAGTTTCAATCTCATCGAAGCAGGTAATCCTTGATGTTCCTATCCACTTCTTTATTTTTTAAGCATTATCATTTTGTCTGTGTTGTTCAGTTAGTTTGTTATTATTTTTTCATTTTCTGTGAAGCTGTTCGGAAAATATGTGGTCTCTAATTGATTTCTTTTTCCATTTAGGGTTTAGTGAAGCTCAGCAGCTATAACACAGATCTGTTTTTCATGGCTTCGTAGTAATATTCTCCATCTTATGATTTTTCTTCTCATTCTCAATATTTGCTTAAGTTCTATAAGGAGGAGTTAGAGTTACACAACTTTACCTACTCAGATTTTGGACAAATTCATTATTTCATATTATCTTGGTCTTAGTGCTAGATGAAAATGTCACAGGTTTACCTTACTTGACTTTCTCGACATAGGATTTCTCAATAAACTTTGAACTTGGTAATTATGTGCCTGTGACTGCTAAATGAGTTTGCTTCAACTTTCGTCATGGTAACCTAGAATATTCTGTTCCTGATAAACTTTACCTATGTGATCTGTGGTCTATATCATTCTGCCTATTCCACCCATACCCATTTACCATGCTTCTGACAATATTTTTATCCTTTGTTGATCCTGCAGAGATTATACAAATCCTCATCTTCCTGTAAATCCCACAGCTATGGATGGCATGCTCCAGGTTCATTTTAAAACTGAATATAATTTTGCTAGCTATACTTGCTGGGAAATAAATAATAAATTAATAGTTAACATCTTTATCCAGCCTGTTGTAGGTCCTGATGGGAAGAAAAAAGAATTTGAGAGCAACGTGCTACTTGCTTCTATTGAGAATATGCAGTACGCTGTCACAGTGGATGTTCTTAATACAGTAATGCATTATGCTTATTTCTTATTTCTTATTTCTTATTTCTTATTTTTAATTGCACATTTTATGGGGCATGATTCATCTAATGCTGGCTACTTTGGATCAGGTATTCTCTGCTTTTGGGACGGTCCAGAAGATTGCAATATTTGAGAAAAATGGGGGAACTCAGGCACTAATCCAGTATCCTGGTAAGTCGTAAAATGCTCGCTCTCAAATGTCTAGACATTGCCAAGAAGAATTGCTGAGTAATTATTATGGTATTGGCTTATCGAGTTTCATTCTTTTCGTCTCAGCTAAACATCCGATCCCTGCATTCTGCAAAATTTTATTTGTAATACAGTTAGAGGAAACAAAATGATATATTAATTATATTTCCACTACAGACATCACGACTGCAGCTGTTGCAAAGGAAGCTTTAGAAGGTCATTGCATATATGATGGTGGCTATTGTAAGCTTCATCTATCATACTCTCGTCATACTGATCTCAATGTGAAGGTATAAAATGTGCGCTTTTGAGTTAACAATTTGTGAGATCAATAATGTCACACATAAATTGAAGGTCATCGTTATCACAAATTAACGTTGTTTACCATAGAAACGACTATTCTACTCTTGGTGTATGCTTCATCGCATGCACAACTAATACTTTGACAATGCCTCTAGACTCATTCATATGCATATTGCAGGCCTACAGTGACAAAAGTAGAGACTACACCATCCCGATATCACTCGCGATGCAGCAAAATCCTGTAGTCCCAGCACCAGCTACCGGATGGCAGAATCTGGCAGCCGGCTACGCTTCTGGTGGCATGCCACAGTCTCATGCTCCGGCAGCACCAGCATCCTCATGGTACCCTGCCATGTCAGCTGGCGGACCCACCTATGTGTCTTCTCCGAGCACTTATCCTGGTCAAGCCTATGCCTCAGGCCCTTATGCCCCTGGTCCACCGGGTGGTGCTCAGCCCAATGGTCCACCGGGTGGTGCTCCACATCCAAATCAATCGCCGTACTACGGTTCGTGAGCTGTATGCTACACCCGTATAACTAGCTGCTATTATCTGCTACTAATGTGTTAAAACATGAGAAAAAAGAACGGTGACTGAATGCAACATTGTCTATATATCACTTGAAGATGTTTGCCTTTCTTGCTTTCTTCCTCCTTCGGCGAGTGAGTCGCATTGAACTCAGTCGAGTTATCGAAAACGGTTGTGGAAGCTGTTGGTTCGAAATGATTTTAGTTCACACCAACATTGTGAGAGTAAGGAGATCTTGATTTGTCTTCTATGGTAGTTGGGATCCTTAATTTATCGAGGTCCATGCTTCATCAAAATAGTATGCAATGACATGAGAATGTGAGAAAATTGAATGAGGATGGTTATGATTGGATAAAGAAGAGTCAAGACAGAGAATTTGTACTAGTATTGATTAAATATAGTAATGTTAGTTGAATTATTGAGTTTGAGGCAGGCAAAGACCCTATTCCAATTTCAATAACATAGCCACCCCCACCTATTCTAGCCTACCCCTCCTATTCATATAATTAGTTGTGACACATCATATCCTATTCCTCATTGGGAAATTTTAATAAATTAATTAATTTCGACGTGCAAAACCATTAATTTTACAATAATATAACTCATCTGTTTTATAATTAATAGCCCTTTATGAAGAAAAAAGTTGAGTGTTTTATTAGTTCAATAAATTACATATTTGATCATATGCTTTATTGTTTGATTAAATTTAATGCATGCTAAAAAAGTTAGTTTAAAATTAAATAGTACTACTAATATTACAAAGAAAATAAGGTATTATTGATTATATAATTATATTTCAATTTTGGAATACAATGAAACGACTTGGTTAGTTATATATCTTGAGTTTTACGTACTTATATAGCATATATAGCATATATATATGTGTGTGTGTGATATTATTAGTGTATTTCTTGTTATAGGAAGCTTATATATGGTTGAAATATTTATCCTACGATAATTAAGATGCAATAATTCATACTTAACAAAATTATTTAACAACCTGTCTTAACACCTAACATATTTGGTCTAATTATATATTTTGTCTACCTATGTCCTATAAATTTCCTAAATAGCTTAAGCTTGCATGCATCTATCTTAATTACGAAGATTACCGTTAATTGATTAACATGTCACCAAACAAAAATATCAATTACTATATATAATCTCAACCTATGCATCAAAAATATTGCATGCACAAACTACAAAAAAAAATAAAAAATCAGTTGACTTGAACGAGCTAGATCACCTATTATCTAATTGCATAACATCACGTGTTGTATATATTAATGCGAGATTCACGTGGATAATTAGGTCGAACTTGTGGATAATTAGTGTGCAGTTGCTATTGATAAACAAACCAAAAAAAAAGTACTTTAATCATAATTTGGGTTGAACATGAAAGGCTCAGTATTGTGAATTTTTGAAAATCTTCAACAATTAATGTGAGCGTAATTCCGATATCCACGACTACATTCATCGATGGTGAAGTCGGGGCGGTATGGACTCTTTATAATACTATTTTGATTGGGGTTAGAGCTTGCGGTATAATATATACATCTGTATACCCTATTTTTCGATTCATAGTGAAATCCTCTCATATTTCCGTGGTTTTTCTTCGATGATGAATTTAAACCTAAATATGTATGTCTTTTTACGTTGTTCATCTTATTTATAACTTGTGTATATTTATATATAGTAGTACTATTTAGTTGGTGAAGATTGATTGTACTAACCATTAATGAAACTCAAGAAATAAGTCAAGTTAAGGGTCATCCCTACTTAACCTGCACCAGGCAGGCCCTCCCCCTCTATACTCAAACCCCATCAATTTGTCTCAACTATTTATAACAACAATCTATCACATATCATATTCCCCTTTTATATGCTAAACTTAGACTACTAATTAAAGTATTCAATTCTTGTGTGACAGTTAGCCTTTTCCATGCAACACCATATCAACTCACAACACCGTGAAAATGGTGGCGCGGAGCTCCAGAGCCGCCGCCCCTCCTCCCTTGTGGATAGGCTGCTCCACCCTATGTTCTCATTAGGGTTTTCAACGAACGCCGTTGAAGATTCTGGTTTAGGGTTTAAGGGCATTTACATTGACGGCCAAGAACGAGAAATCGAAGAAGAACAAGAAGGATACAAAAGCTTCACGAGAAATGGGAAAAACCCTAATTTGAGCTGCAAGAAAAGGCAAATCAATGGCGCCACCAAGTTATTCGCGAGGGGCCATTGGAAGCCCTCTGAGGATTTGAAGCTCAGAGAGCTCGTCTCCGCCTACGGCCCGCAGAATTGGAACCTAATAGCCGAGAAACTCGAAGGAAGATCAGGTGTATATACATGTACAGTCAAATTATTAAACTTTATTTTACATTGGATTAATATATACATCAACTTAAAATTGTTGGTAGGGAAGAGCTGCAGATTGAGGTGGTACAACCAACTAGATCCAAAGATCACCAAGAGAGCATTCACTGATGAAGAAGAAGAGAGACTGATGGAAGCACACAAAATGTATGGCAACAAATGGGCTTTGATTTCGCGCCTTTTCCCGGGTCGAACCGACAACTCCGTGAAGAACCATTGGCATGTTTTAATGGCGAGGAGAAGCAAAGAGAAATCAAAGTCTTGCATGAAGATGAAATGGAGTTTCTTGAAGCCTTCCCCAATGCAGGAATGTGCAGCTAATTTCAGTTACTCTTCTACTCCTGCCACTCTCAATGAAGGCTTTGATTCAAGCCATGAACACTTCATTCATGGTATTAGTTTTTTCCTTTATCTCAAAGTAATCTTTAGTTAACTTGCTAATTAGTTAGTTTCCCATATTAGTGTGTTCGAGTTCAAATCTCATCACCTCTAGTTAGATCAAAAACCCTAGATTCGATGATCGAAATTTTTCGTAGTAAAAGAATTCTAAAATATTTCGAACCCTAGAAATTTCAAAAAAATATCCATTTTATATGATATGTTTGTTTGATTTCCAGCAGGAAATTCATACTCACCGGGATCGACGTCGCAAATATCGTTTGTTGCTCCAGTGTCGTCGTCAATGTCGGAAGCCGATCATTTTGGGGATGCTCCATATTACATGGAGAGAAGAGAAACGCCAACATTAATAGATTTTCTTGGAGTTGGAACCTAATCACTATGGGGATGCTCTATATGATATATGATCAACAAATTATAGATATATAATATGCATTGCCCCCATTTAGAATAAATAAATCAACTTCAATATATGTATATTCATTAGGGGGCATAAAAATCCCAATTTAGGGAAATTTTATGTATTACAAAGTCATGTTGTAATGTGCTATATTTAGTTGAAAGATTAAAAGTTGATACATATATAAATATATTTGTAGTAATTGCAAAATCAATAACAAGAATTTGTGATTGAATAAATTAGAACATGTATGTATTTCAACATATATATATATATATATATATATATATTAGTACGCAAAAAATATAGTAATTTGCAACCATATAATTGAAATTAAAAATATGGCTAAAATAAAAACAAAATTTTGCAAATATTTTGAACCAACAATAACTAGATTAAAAAAAACAAAACTAAACTCGAATATATAAATATCACAAATTACCTAACATCAATTAACTTTATAGTTTAGATATGTGGGATCTAATATATATCCACGATCATTAAGATATATTTAATTTATTGAATTATTAATGTAAACAGAAAAATAAGAGATGTCTTGATTTATTGCTCATTGATGTTTTGACTGAATTATTTCTTTCCATTGCTTCTGTACAGTCTATAATTATATATCAGTTGGAAAATTCTTCTTCAATTAGTAAATAATTAAGTTGACCGCATAATAAATATTTATGCTAGTCATGTATATTTAGTAGTAACTTCAATTCCATTAATTACAGAAATTAAATGGTCCTAAATATAATTAGAAATTATTGTACATACATAGCCATTACCAATTTGGCAATTTCGTATAGCTTATTGTCACTATTAATTATTATAATAAATTACTCCCTCGCATTTTTTTTTAAGCGTCCTATTTCACTTTTTTTCTTATTTCTAAATAAGTGTCCTATTTCAAAATTCTAGAGTATATTTATGACAATCTTTCAATTTTGCCCTTATTTAATACTTACTAGAATTTGATATTATTTGTATGAATGTATTTATTATGCTATTAAATTAAGGATATATAAGTAAAATTTTTATTTTATTGGTATGTGTGATTTAGTAAAATTAGACACTTATTAAAAAATGGAGGGAGTACGTAACAATAAACGACATACATAGCTTGATTAGATTCGATCACTTCCCCTAAATTAGCTCTTAATTAATTCATACTTAACTCATTTATAGCTAATAAGATCGTTTATTATATTTTCTAATCATGTGGAGTGAAAAAATTTCGTCGTATTATATTAATACAAGATTGATCATGTGTGATTAGATTATGATACACATAAATACAATATATACTTTAAAGGAACTAATAATTGTGACATTTATCACTCTCTTATTAAATATAACATAAAATGTAATACAATGATTCAAAGAGAGTTTTTAATTAAGTTATATGATTAATAATATTTAAAAATTTTATTTAATTAACATTAAATTGTATCATTCATTCATTCTACATAAAAGAATTATAAATAAAAACCAGTAGATTAATTAAAGAAATAATCCACATTTACTACTAATCAATCTCTTTTCCCACCAAAAAATAAAATTAAAAATTATATATAACAAAAAATGAAATTAATTAAGCAAAAGGAGTTTCCATTAATTTAAGAAACTCATGAAAATCAATCCTTCCATCTCCATCTTCATCAAACACTCCAATCATTCTTCTGCAATTCTCCATCTCCAACCCTTCCTTGCAACCCAGTGCACAAACCACCCTCTGCACTTCCTTCGCATCAATGAATCCATCTCTGTTCTCATCGAACACATCGAAAGCCTCTCTCACTTCACTCAAACTCGGCTCTCTCTCCTCAAACATCTCCAAAATCTCCAACTGCTGCAGCTTCTCCTGCGCACAAATCCCTAAGCTTCTCAACACCATCTCCAATTCCTCCCCGGAAAAAGCAGTGGTGCTCACGCCATCATCAACGGCATCGGCCTTCGCCGGTGAGGGTTTATCGTGGGAGTCGAGAGACGGAGATCGAAGAGCGGTGAAGAAGTGGGAGATTCTCTTCCTGTGGAGGAGGATTTGGACGAGCAAGAACTTGATGAGGCCCATGATTAGTAGGGAGAATCTTATGGTGCTCATGGTTGTGGAGATTTCTTCAAGTGGGAACTCGTATAGGTTTGAAACAGACATGTTATAGTTAGGGTTAAGGTAATTAACAAGGGTTTCTTTCTTTTCTGTTGGTTTCTTGAATTTACATGCAGAGAATGAGAGAAACCCTAATTTGTTGGAGATGGTTTCAAGATTTAAGGATATATACACATATATATAGATATAAGTGTGTGTGTGTGTGATTGTGATTTGGTGAGAATTAAAAGTGGAGGAAGTTGCTTGTGTGGTGTAGTGTTGAAGGTGAAGGTGGAATTAGACTAAGAAATTGAGAAAAATGGTGGCAATCAAGAAATGGAAATAGGAAAGAGGTTTCCTTGATTCTTTTTTTATTTATTTTTTGAGTGGGAAATATAGGAAATTTGGGGAGCTGGATTGATTTTGTTGTCTGTATTTGGATTAATAGTAGTATTATGTTTTAAGTGGAATTGGTGTGGAAGATTATATTATTATTGTAAGTCTTTGTTGACTAATAATTAATTTAAGAAGAAATGAATTAGTTAGCTGTACGGACTTTGATTTTGATTTGAAGGTTCTTGGAAATTAAGTGTTAAGGGAAGAAGGGAAATTCACGTCAATTTAATTTGTTTGAGATTATAATATATTTATAAGTGTTTATACTCTCTCTCTATATATATACACATTTCCCAATAAGTGTTTATTGACTGTGACTTGGAAAATTTCATCATTTTAAAGATAAATTTTGCTGCAAATAAAAACAAATTATAAAAGAAACAAAAAGTATTGGAACCTTTTCCTTTTCAATTTATCAATGTATTTTCCAAGAAAAGTCGAAAGTTTTTTTTTCTTCAATCGTGGCGTTTCCTTACAAATTTAACTACTAAAGTAGGAACTCTTGTTTGAATCCTTGAGGTCAATATTCTTGAGAGTCAATAGAGAACAAAATTACTCTAACCCTCAAATATTTAGACACGATTCACTTTAAATCTCTTATTCGTTGTCCTCGTTATCGCAAACAATAAACGAACCGGACCAAGTTGAATATATTACTCGGCTTGGCTTGTCTCACCTCGTTTAGAATATTAAGGTGTTTCATCTTAACATGAGTTTTTAACGTTCATGGAATGCTCCACAATATTATTTTCGAGTTTGAGTTCGAACTTGACTCGATATGTAAAAATATCGAGTCGAACTCCAAACAAATTTTTTACAATGAAACTTCGAATAACTCAAGAGTAACTCTGATATAAACTTTGGAACGGAGGAAGACCTAACAAAGTAACAATTAATACGATTTGAACCTTAATCAAGTGGTGCTAATGATCAAAATCAAGCATATATAGGTAATCACAAGAATTATAATCATATATATGGATTATAATCCCCATTTATTTTACATAATCTCTCTATCTTATAAGTCACATATCATAAAATCTATGTACAAAGGAGCAGTCACCACATCCTATCTTCACAAGTAATGATGGAAATGAACACATTTCCCCCTACTTCTGGACTTGCTTAGATGAATAATGGAGATCATCACATTTTGATTCAACATCTCCAGCAGCATAGTCGTCGCGATAAACGAGCTTGCTCACGAGTTTTCATGGAAGTTCAGAGACCTCGAGAACGCTGCTGGATTGGCTTGTAAGACCGTGGAGGTTTCTAGGACGTGGCTCTTCTCGTCACCTTTAGATGGGGTTTGGAAGGGTTTAAAGATCCCACCACCGCTTCCGGCTCCGGGTCCAGCTCCGGCTCTTTCGTTCTTTATACCCAGTGTTGCCCATATCGAACTCTTGGCAGCTTCTCCCGGATCGTCGATTCTGAGTGTCTTTGGGAACCATAGGTTTTTCTCAAGATTGCTCTCCTTTGGTGTCCCTTCTTCTGTATTGGCCGGTTTCGGAATGTTTTCATCTCTGGAATGCTTCCCTAGAGTTGGGGAATTTGGGACGGAGGTTGGAGCTGTGTGGCTCTGTGGAGCGGTTGGCGGTCGTTGCATAACCCAAGGAACATTCCAAGCACCGGGTGGAACTGCACAAGCCCAATACGGCGGTGGTGGTGTTGCATAGAATGGCATAGGAAAGTTAGGTGGAGAGACGGTGGGGTTCCATTGCATGGGGTTCCACGGGTAAGGCCATGGGCCTCCGGCGTAGCACGGTACCTGCTGAGGGAAGGGATAACCATTTGGCATCATTTCAGGAAACCCGTTTCTCTTACCTAATTCATCCTTTGAACTCGAAGCCGTGGTGGATGATCTAGTAGAGGAATCATCCCCACTCTCTTTACTCCTATCAGAAACTGAGATCTCTACGTCTTCAGGTCCATGGAATCCATTTCTTGAATTTGTTTTGTCGACAATGTTTAGAACAGACGCCATGGATTCACACAGGGGCGAATCCGAGCCGAAGGTGAGGACAGTGCCATTGGTATTGAGAGCTCTGGCACTCTGGAGGGCCTCTGGGACCGTCATATGGCGGAACTGGGGAATCGGATTCTTGTTCTTACGACGACCAGCGCCAACCGGCACGTTCCGCATGGTCCCTCCTGCTGTCCAGTACCTCTGGCAGTTCTTGCAGAAATGCCTCGGTTGGTTGACGTTATAGTTGTTGAAATAACAAAACTTCGTGTCCATGCTGTTACAACGAGGACACGGGAGTATCTTATCCGGCTTCTTTAGGGCTTTATCCTGCGAGTTGCTCGTCTCATTCTGGTCATCTTCATTCTTTATCATTGTCTTCTCTGATCCACCTTCGGTTTCAGATGGTGCATTCGGATCCTCAGTCATTGGACAAGAGTCGCTCGAATCTTTCAATTCCTCGGATGCAATAGGATCGCATCGCTCTTCATCTTCAGCACGATCTTGTTTACCACTAGATAAACTCTGCACATATATACATATAACAAATCACTACACTACACGAGCGTTTACGGAGACAACTAAACGCCTCATAGCTAGCAATCTAAAGCACTATATAGCATCAACAAATTACCCCAGAAAGATACTACTCCTATAACATATCTTTTCTTATCATAAGACTTCACACCAATTCTTTTCTACAACCAAAGGCAACAACTTAGAAGGCTTCAGCCATCTGCAGGTAGCAAGCAAGAATTTCCAAATAACATCCATTATAAGTTATAACAAGGATCCTTCCTCCAAATCTGAGTTTCCACAGTTTCAGCTAAGTTCATCAAATCTTTAATTGTTTTTGTGGAATCAATAAATAGCAAAACACTCCCTTTATTCAAGAAAGTGGTTGGTTCTTGCTGAAAAGCACTCCCTTTATGAGCTACTACATAAGCATCATCGAAATCTAGGGGAAGCCACCTAGGTTGGGTTTGGCAAGAAAGCAGAGACAAGTGAATCCACACACACTGTTCTTGAAAAGAAACACACTAAACAACACAGAAAAGCGAATACAAAGCACCACCACCAAGAGAGAGTAACAGACAATTTGCATGCACAAGAAAGAAAAACAAAAACAAAACAACCAACAGATCTTTTTTTTATTCTTCACAACAATTCAACACTTATGCTCCAACCCCAAATTTCAAAAAATGAAAACAAAGATCAACCCAATAACAATCGGCAAAAGGCCGTCTCCAAAGCTCAAAATCGATCAATTCAGAAACCATACCTCTCGCGATTCTTGCTCCTCCGCATCTCCATTCAAACCGCCATCATCCCCAGACGATTCTAGATTGGACCCATCTTCTCCAGCAGCTCCGCCGCTCTCCGGCAGCTCGATGGTCTTGCCAAAAAGCCTAATCTTGGGGTCGGACATTTTGGGGTCTTGAGTATCTCTCTCAGTCATCGGGAGCAGCAGAAACAGAGGGAACAGACAGATAAAAGGGGAATAGGAGATCTGGGGAGCAGACCCAGTGAGCGTGAAAGGAGAAGGAAAGCAAAGAAGGGAAGTGGCTGTTAGTCACCGACGTGTGAGAGATTGAGCACAGAAGGTGTTTGATGAAATGCCACGTCGGAAAAGAGAGAGTATTCTGAGCCACAAATTGTTTGTGGCTCTCTTTTTCTTTTCTTTTGATTCTTTATGCTAAAAGTGGACTTCCTCTTTTATCTGACTCACCAACCTTTTTCTTTTTCTTTTTCTATTTCTCTTTTCTTTTATTCTTCCTTCTCTTTAACAATTTTTCCTCACATTATCTATATCATAAATAAATATTTATTCAAATTTCATCAGGTATTCTATTCGAAATTTTTGCATACTCAAATTTCAAATACCTTCAATCACGACTCCAATATTTTGGACCGATTACTTGAAATTACTTAAATGATTAAAATTATATTTGAATTATCATGTATCTTTTGAAGATTTCGTATAATTCGAATTATGAATACCATAAATATGATATTGTATAATAAATTAAAAAATATATATATTTGAGTTTCAATAATACCAATTCGATATTACGTATTACTCCCAATTCAAAAAATTTAAAATTTCCAAACTCGAACTCGTTCTGAAAACTCAAAATTCATATATTAAAGTATCTGAATTTGATCGGTTATCAAATATTACACAAAACTCGTTAACCTAATAAACACCGTATCGATAATAATATAATACTATTTTTAATAATATTCTTTTTGTATTATATATATGCTTTTATATCACATAGACAAAGGTTCTATACTTTTTCGTTCATTTATTTTATTCTCATTTTATTACTACTTAAAATAATTGGGAGATTAATACGCAGAAGTGGTACTTCCAAGTTAAAGCACTCTTTCATGACTTTTGCCATCCCATCCATATATTTTTGAAATAAATAAAATAGTTCAAAATAGGTTAAAGTAAGCATGATAATATATTTTTCTTAATCCCACTTGGTCCACATCATGGGCTATATTAATTTAATAGGGATTTTTTATGTGATGAAGAAATTATATAATATATATATATATACACTAGTACTTTGTCATCTTTATATATATATATATATAAAATATTATACTAGCTTTTCTAAATGGACAAAATAAAAGTCTTTTTTTTTTCTGGTTTAGGACATATCTCCTAGATCCTGTAATAGATTTTATTTAGCAGTTTTGAGAATCTTATAAAGTTGTGCTTTTTAAAGTATATAAAAAGTTAGTTTATAAGGGATTTTTCTTCTTAAAAAAGTACTTTTTCACTCCCTCTTTTCTACAAGGCTACTCTTCACTTAAGAATTAAGCCAATATAAATATATATATACTATTCTCAAAAAATATATATATGCATTGAATATGATGTTACATATCTCATTATAGATAATTTTATAATCTCAATTCATAGTTGGAAAATTTTAAAATAGTATATAATTATATTTGTCGTAATTTGGTAAAGAATTCGAAATTAAGCATCGAAAAAAAGTTCAAATTATTATTTAAGAAACAAAAAGTTGTAGCATTATGTACTATGATTATTTATCTAAAACGATCTTCAAAGTATGCGAAAACTTCAATAATTTGTATGATTTTTTTCATAACTTTATATAAATATAAAAAGTATATATATTTAAATGTATTCATTATCATATAACAACTATATTTTATTCACACTAAATGAAAACGTGTAAAATTTATTTTATTTTATTTTGTAAGTCGGCAAGTTCCATATTTACCCAAAATTCATAATAAAGCACACCACACAAATCATTCAAGAATCATTCCAAAACCACATTGGAATTTAGTCCAAATAGCCCATTCATGACAGCCCACAAATCTCCAATAAAAAACAGACACTTCTTTCTTTCTTAATCTTTTTTCTTTATATTTTTGTTTTATTTTCTCTATCGTTTAATCCAATTTTTCCACACCCACGACTGAATTTCATGGTTCTTAGATTCAAGAATGTGATTAGTAACCGATTTTAATTAATAAATTTATAGATCCAACAAAATAAGACTTCCTTCCTTCCTAGCTCTCTTCCTCATCATCTTCTCTGTTTCACATCAAGATTGAAAATCCCAACCAATCCAAATCATCCTCGTATTCTTTTCGATTTCGTATTGTAATTAATTGCGGTTCTTGATTAAATGGGAGGCTTCGCGTGAAGGAAAATAATGGCCATTTCTTCCCACTCGCCGCCACCACCACCACCGACGAAATAAATATGTTTTCCGATTTGTGATTCAAGAAAAAAGGTGTTGCTGCAAATTGGAATCGTGGGTCTGATTAAGCTTCGATTTTAATTCGTGGGCTCTTGTTAAAGTGTCAATCTTGATACGTTTTTCGCCACAACTCCCCCCAAATTCCAAATGGTCTGTTTCGATAGCTCGATCTCGGTTGAGCAGCACATAGGTATGGCTAAACCCGTGAATTCGGCAGACCCTTGTTCGAAATCGAGGCAAATCAGCAACAACTTCCCCAAGAGTAAGAGGAACCCAATCTCCTTCAACCAGCTCAACATCCCCGCCTGCGACCAATCCCGATACGCCATGATCGACGTCGTGATCTTGATTGCGGTGGTGACTTCTTGTGTCTTCCTCCTCTACCCCTACGCTCGAATCCTAGCGCACAAAACCCTTGAGCTGGGGAAGGAAGTGGTGGACGTGGTCAGCGAGGAAATCGTGCGCGCGCCTATGGTGTTCGGCTGCTTAGGGCTCAGCATTCTCTTCGCGGCGATGGCGCTCGTCGCCATCGCCGTATTCACGGATAACCGGTGCGGGAAGAAGGGGTGTCGAGGCCTAACGAAGGCTGCGGAGTTCGACATTCAGCTGGAGACAGAGGAGAGTTTGAATAAGTCCACTTGCTTAGCAGAGGCTTCTCTGAAGAAGGGGCTCTTCGAATTGCCCCGCGATCACCATAAGGAGCTTGAGGCCGAGCTCAAGAAGATGGCGCCGCCTAATGGGAGGGCGATTCTCGTGTTCCGAGCTAGGTGTGGATGCTCTGTAGGAAGGATGGAGGTTTCGGGGCCGAGGAGATCTCGGAAGCTCAAGAAGTAGTATTCAATGTGGTTTTAGTTACTGCTCATCTTCTTTAATAGTAGCTTCTTATATGGTGAAAGTTGCATTCATTTCCTTTGATCATTTTGAATAAGCTCAATAGGCTCATTTGAATAAGAACAATATAAACCATTTACTTAGGGAATCTATATACATATATGGTGAAAGTTGCATATGGGGTCTTTTCGCATTAGCTTTATCATTTTGAAACCATGTTTTGTGCTCTCTTTGGTTGTTGTAAAGTGTCCTTACTTCTTGTGGTGCTACATTGCTTTACATCGGATAACATTCAAATTTCAAAAGAAGATTCTTGCTGGTTTGCTTTCGGTTATTCACTTGGTTTCTATGATTAAGAAGGTTCTTGACCCTTGCAGGAAGCTTAACCTATGTTTCTTGGCTGTTTGTCTTCTAATGCTCTTAAAGCAAGCTTGGCTTTGTTATAATGACATGTAATCCTTTGTATTGAACATATTAGTAGTAATGTTTGATTTACAGAAGCCTCATCTAAGTTATAAGTTTCATGAGCTGTTTGCTATTAGAATGCCCTATGGTGACTTTCTTGCCCGAGGCCGGTTTTTGGCATTGATTCTTGTTGTATGTCGGGGGCTTAGCCGAGCCTCCTGGTTGTCTGTCTTGATTGCTCCATCACGGGTGTCGGTTTAGCATTCGATTTCATTTGAGTTTGAGGTGAGTATGAAAGAACATCAAGCATAGAAGCTACACAAGTAGATAAACTTAATGTTGCTTTGATTTCATGATCTGATTCTATATTGCATGATGCCACTAAGTGTTTGTTGATTTCTCCCTTTCTTGATGTATACTTTTTTCTGCTACTAGTTCTTGGAACCCTAATGATGTGATAATAAAATCAAGATTAAACAACAAGAATTATAAAGAAAACAAATTACCCTAGAAAACAACAAGCTACAATCTACATAGAGATACTATTTGATGAAATTATGTATTGCATAAGCAAAATTGCAGCTGCCTCATATAAAATTAACTGATTCTTGAATCTCTTACAAATCATGAGACCAAAAGAACAAAAGAGAGGAGAAAAGAGAGGTTACTCAAAGTTAGAAAATAAGAAGAGAGAACTTGCAGCAGAATCTAACAATTATGTACATCATCAAGCTCTAAGCCTCTAACTTCCCATACTGATCAAAAGGGGGGTTCGTGGTAGAAATCGAACTTCAAAGTACACGAAGCTGAGCAAGAAAGGCGGCGCAGAGGTCAAGAAAGAGCAACTGCGGCCCCTGCACTCTCTGCAGATCGAGCAAGTACTTGTCTTCAAGGGCTTTGTACAGCTGAAATCAGATAAACAAGTCATTCTTAACGAGTCGGAAAGAAGAGGTCGGAACAAATGGTGTGGCACGATGCTGTGCTGCACATATGCTTACCTGTACTTCGAATTTCACCACGTTTGGGGTTCCGGGATGTCCTGCGTTGTCAATGACAGCAGGCTTGTCGCCCGAATTATTAGTGTCGTGCATGGAACGGTTAAGGGATGACCCTTCGTGGCGGCCAGGAGCCCATCGGCACTTCATGTTGTAATGGCCTATCTTTTTCCAGTAAACCTTCAGTTCTTGCAGAGCTTTGAGAACTTCCGTCATGATCTCACGCAGATGGGCTCGTGACTGTCAAGAGCACCACTAGATTATTTGGTTACGAGCTCATATACGTATCCGCAGATCAAAATAGGCTATAAAGCAGCTAAACGAACCTGGAGTCCTAGCGCCCATTTTCTGTCTGCTGGAAGTTGCCTTGCTCCAAACTGTTGATGCCCGATGGCTCCGGGAAGGCGTTGCGCACCTGGAGATACTACAGCCTCACTTGAGCTCGTGAGATTATACCCGAATTCCTATTAGTATATGATGTTTAGGAAAATGAATCAACACTGATCTTATCTATTAACAGGAAACCGTACCACCGTCTCCTGGAACTCAGCTCCAAGGTAGCCATTAGAAACGCGAAATCGATTGTCTAGCAGCAAATAGTACGAAACAGTACCCTGAAAAACAGTTTTGAATTGAAAGAACTTCAATAAACAGCGTAAACGAGATAGAGCAACGAAAGTTACCTCATTTTGGACCCTGTTTCTAATAGAATCAACAAGTGCAGCCCTGTCAAATCCCATCTTAATCACTTCCTGAAGAATATCTTCATCAATCTGCCCATTAGACGAATATAATCATTGAAAAAGTCAGATCGTGCAATAGAAACGGTCTGATGGCTAAGGCGAACGCTGTGCAAAATGAGGTAAGAAAGCTCAACAAACCTTTTTAGCTTGCTGAGTTGTATCAGGTGGTGGAACAGCCAGATAACGGGGGAGGTGAGCTTGGAACCAAGGGTGGGAACGAATCTCGGAAATGCTCATTCGTTTCATGGGATCAACTATAAGCAACCGGGGAATCAAATCTCTGGCAGAAGCAGATAAATGGCTGGGAAGAGTGTATATTCCACCCTAAAGACAACAGACTAGTACTAAGTACATTACAGTATGTGAAACTTTTCCTTCCATTTGAAAATAAAGTGAGAAACATAATAGCATGTGTTTATATGGATATACCTTTATCTTCTTAAACAGGTTCGGAATATTCTCATCGTCGAATGGGAGGGTGCCACAGAGAAGTGCGTAAAGAATCACACCACAGCTCCATACGTCAACCTCAGGCCCTGCGTACAACTTACCTGAGATAACCTTTGACAGAAACAGGTGTCAGAATCTCAAGTTCTAACTACATCTAGAGCTCACAACAATTTGAAGAGTACCTCTGGAGCGGCGTAGTTGGGGCTTCCGCAACTAGTCTTCAGAAAATGCCCGTCGCGCATAATGTTACTCAAACCAAAGTCAGCAATCTTCACATTGTGCTTGGAATCCAGAAGCAAGTTTTCTGGCTTTAGATCTCTATGAACCACCATATTCCTGTGGCAGTACTCCACTCCAGATATTATCTGCAATCACCGAAAACATTGATATACTCGTGATAGATGAAGTAAATCAGCTTGAAGGGTAAAAGGAAGCACCTAACCTGCTGAAAGAACACACGTGCCTCCTCCTCATGTAATCTACCTTTCTCCACAATATAATCAAACAATTCTCCAGATTTCACATATTCCATCACAACGTATATATCGGAGTTTGTCTCCACAACCTCATAGAGACGTATGATGTGTGGATGCATGAACAATCTCAAAATTTTGATCTCTCTTCTGACTGCAAGAAGCAACCAACTGTTAAAAACTGTACTACACGCCCAAGGTTATAGCTGGCGAGCCTAGCATCCGCCATCCGGTAAGCATGTTTAAAGTATATATGGTGAATACATTATGGTTTGGCTGACCTTTTTCTTCCATATCCATATTCTTTATCTTCTTGCGATTTAGGATCTTGACAGCAACTTTATGCCCTGTCAGTGCATGTTCCGCAATTTTAACTTTGCCAAACGAACCGATCCCGAGGGTCTTCCCGAGCTTGTAGTTCCGTAAGAAAGAATCCACGCTGTTACCATCTCGGTTTAGTCCATCCATAATCCTAAAAGGACAGGATTACAGATAAATGAGGTAGTGGCTATGTCAAGATCGATAGCAACAACTAATCATTAACATTATTATTGGCAAGAAATGTAACCAGAGAATGCAACTGGCCACAATGAACCACGAGCACCAAGAATTGGATTTTGTAAATTAAAACACACAAGATTTTCCATTTCACCTAATTCACTCTTTCCAAACGAGTTAAAACATTATCTACACAAATAAGACTGACAAGCAAATTTAAGCAATGACATGTAAATTCAATCAACAAAAAGGACCGATCACCAAAACATCCCAACAATGGCAACATAATCATGACACCCAATTACACAGTATCCCCAAAGCTCAAATCTTTATGAACAAAAAAAATTCTCCAAATTCAGAAATGCAAAATAAATAAATAAATATATATATATATATATATATATATATCATAAACTCGCAATGCTTCTCTCCTACGCAGATCTGCAGAACCCGCCGGGAAGGAAAACATATATAAATAAAACAAAACCAGCTCCTTCGAAATTGAAATCGGGTTATTCAGTGAATTCCTCCCGATAACTCCCGAACATGGAGAAATTACGAGACAGAAACTTACACAGAAACCGCCAGGTAACAAAATCCTGAAACTAGGAATGTATTGTCGCCAAAATTTAGGCGAGGCAGGGGTGAGAAGGAGAAGAGTAAATTGAAAATGGAGGCAGTAGGAAGGAAGTGTGCGGGGTGGGGGGGTGATGGGCTCCTCCAATGCAGGTTGAGGAGATGATGATGGTCATGGTGATGCTGATTGCTGAAAGCTGAGTTTCTTTTCTTGTTTTCAATTTTAATTTATTATTATAAAGGAATTTATTTGTTTTAATTATATAGACTTTGATTGAAAATACAGTTGCACAAATGGAAGGTCAGTTACGTGAGGAAGAAAGGTCCAATTATTGAAAGGAAAAAGTGGGGCCCATGTGACAAGCTTTGATTGGTCTTATTATTTATTATTATTGATCCTCCTACGAAAAGTGTCTATTTTTTTTTATAAAAGAAAAAATTAACTTTAAATAATATTGTCTCAGTCCCAATTAATTTGGGGCGTATACTATTTTGGACCGTTTCAAGTAGTTTGGGACGTTTCCTTTTTAGAAATTATCACATACACAAGTTTAAATAATATATATTCATATCATCACTTTATACACTTTTCAACTCTAAACATACACTCCTTAATTACCGTGCCCAAAAGAAATGCCTCAACTTAGCCGCGACGGAGGGAGTAACTTTTATTTTTTTGAAATTATAGTAGTCCCCTCCGTCCCATTAAGCTTGACACTTTTTTTTCAGTACGATTGTTAAGAAGACTGTATAAAGTGGTGTAAGAATAATAAAGGTGGTAGGATGCACACCTTTTTGAAAAGATACTTTTACTATTTTTGGAATGTGTCAATATTAGTGGGAGGTCCCAATAAGGAAATTGTGTCAAATTTAGTAGAAATAAGAGAATAATATTTTATTTTTTAATTTTTATATCAAATATCTTATAACCACTTTTGATGGTAATGTATCCATGTATCTCAATTAATTTGTTTTTATTAAAAAAGAATACTAACACATTTCTAAATTTAATGTTCTCTTTTTCTTTTTTGATGGGAACAAAGTTGATTTATTGCCGTTGATATTGCCTGAAATCCAGCAAAATTTTTCATATGTTTCTGAAACAAGAGAAAAGTGAACATACCTAGAAATATCAAACTATTAGGACATAGCTTTTAAATTTGAAATAATGACAAATTTAGTGGACTACAAGTATACCTAATCTTGTAACATAATATAGGACTTTACACCAATTTAAAATCAAATAAGTGTGTTGGTTTAATAAAGTTCAATAATAGGGTTTGGATCAATTTAACAAAAGGTTAAATTATGGGCCAAGGCCCATTTATCTTTCAGGATTGGGCTACGGCCCATTGTAAATAGCCTAATTTCAGCCCATTGTAAATAGTCATATTAAATCTAACCAAATACGTCAGATTTAACCTCGATTCTTTTATAAATTTGAAAGCTCGAGTTTGACTCGATTTCGATTTCAAATATGTAAATCAAGTTCGAATTCGGCTTAACAAATAAAAATCAAGACATCGACTTGGTTCAGTTTAAATATTATCGATTCAATAGTGAATTCGAACTCGAGTTCAAGATCCTTTATTAATTTATTTAAGAATTAAATCCCTTGAATATTTCATAAAGTCATAACCGTCAGTGAGCATTAATATTTATTTATATGGATATTAAATAATTTATGTAACACCTTAATTATTTTCTTGTAACTCCACTCAATTTTAGGTTTTTAATTGACCAACCTTTAATTGAGGAAGGAAAATAAGACATTAAACCTTTCATTTCCTATGATATTATTAAGTTACAACCCTTCATTTCTTTAATATTTAATGCAATTTGTTCGGTTGTGTTACTATGAATATAATAATATACACTTTAACAAAAATATTACTAAATGGGATTAAGCTTTAATCATTTTTTAAAATTATAACGTATAATTTTCAAAATAACCACAAAATAATTTAAAGAAATAAAAACTAATATAAAAGTTGATATCCACCTAAATATTTATAATTAAATATAAGGTAGACAAAATGAAAAATATTAATAATTAATATAAAATAAAAATAATTAAAGCATGCATGCAATGCAAGTAGTGTTATGGGAAGGAAGAAAGGTACAACACGAATTTCATGCATATTGCATCGAGTATAAATTTGACTGTACAACAGTAATCAATTTAATGTGTCTTCTCCTTTAATTCGCTCTTATTTGTTGCATAAATCACACTCTCATCAAATCCCCAATCACAAGCAGCACAGTTGAAGAAGAAGAAGAAGTGGAGGAGGAAGAAGAAAATCGAAAAAATGAATTATAACGGCGGCGCGATGCGGCGTTTCGCGCCGGCGCTGGCTTTTGCGGCGGCGATGCTAACGTGCGCGGCGGGGGATCTCATCAAGGTCGGCGGAAAATCCGGATGGACGCCTAACGTCAACTACACTCATTGGGCTGCTCATCGCCGTTTCTTCGTCGGCGACTGGCTCTGTAAATTTCTCTCCCCTCTCTCCTCTGATCTGTTAATTGATGCTTTCTATCTCTAGATCTGTGAAAATATCGACGCCGGCGGTGCAGATTTCGTGTTCGATAAGCACTACTACAACGTGCTGGAGGTGAAGAAATCGAATTACGAGAAGTGCGACGACGGAGAGTTCGTGAAGAACGTGACGAGGGGAGGGAGAGATGTGTACAATTTGACCGAGGCTAGATCGTACTATTTCCTCAGCAGCGGAGGCTATTGTTTCAACGGCATGAAATTGTCGATCCACGTCACTGGATCTCCACGGCCGCCGCCTCCGGCGGCGCAGGATGTAAAATCCTCCTATAGCAATGCCGCCTGGCCGGAACGCGTCGCCGCCGAGCTGTTGTTTGTGTTGATGGCTGCTGTTTCTTCTTTTGCTTTCAAACTCTTGTGACTTTAGCACTTTTTTTTCGCTTATTTTTTTCTTTTTTTAATGTTTCTAAGTCGTATTTTATATATTTATAAGAATCATATTTTATTTGAATCTGAAATTATATTTTTCTTCTTCTAATTTTCAATTTTTTTTAAAAAAATGTACATATGGATAAGTTTTGCATGTGTGCAAATATATTTAATTAAATTGAGTCGATTTTGACTAAGATTTATATATCTATGTTTAATGTGTACTATATTTTACTTAAATTTATAAATAAAGAAATTAAAAAAAATAAAATATTAACATTTAAGTATTTGGGAAAGTCACCTAATAATTTCGAAAAAAAAATGAAATAATGATGGTAGTAACTCGATTTTTGATAAGTAATTTTTTTTTTCCGAAATGGATTAATCTTTTCTCTTTTTTTTTTTTTGAAGGTATCTTTTATCTTATGTTAAAAACTTTTTTATTAATTTATATTTTTTAATTGAATATGCGTACGATGTCAATGGATTTACCATCAACATTTACAAATAAATCACAGAAGATTCACTAAAGATCAGAACAAATCCTTAAATCCCCTTTTCCTAATGCATATTTATGAGGAGAAATAGAGAGGGAGAAGTAAATTTACACAAAACAGCGCACACAGTCTCAGTACTAAAACCAAGAACAAAGATAATTTCATCTTAAGCACACAACATTTAAAAAAAAAAACTCGAACGAGACCTATTGCCTTAGGCATACAACATTTTGAGCACAACAAACACCTATCTTCATTTTCACGGGGAACGAGTGGAGTGCGTTCGGCTTGAACCATCTGTCACCCAGTCGGAACTCTGAAAGCATTTCAATGGCTTCATCACCTGCACAAATATATAATCCACAACATCCATTCACACACACTCTCATCGTTGTTCGTATAGTAGAGGGACGAGACGAGATGTAGGTACCTTCCAACGCCTCCTGTGGCCTATTCTGTTGTAGATGGCATCCAATCGGGGAATGATTTTCTTGAATGTCGGTCTATTAGCTGGATTGTCACTCCAACACTCCCCTATGAAGCTGTAAGATCGGCAATTATGTCGTGTTCTTGATCAAAACATGTGAAGATCGGAGACTTACTGCTTCAATCCGTGGGAGTAGAGCTTCGATGAGGCTCTGAAAGGAGGGCGGTCTTTTTCGGAATAATACTTGGGAACTTCATGGTCTTGCTTCAAGTAGAATGGTGGGTATCCTTCAATCATCTATATCAAGAAGATGATCAATATATCAAACTCTAGTACTGAAAAAAAACGAAAAACGAAGCCAGTCGAAAGAGCTAGCTAGGTATATCTTGACATCAAGCATAGGAACTATGATCATCACCTCTTGCAAAATCAATGCAAATGAGAACACATCTACTTTCGTGTCATACTCTTCGTTCCTGAATACCTCCGGAGCTACATAACGACCTGTCAACGAACAGAGGATCAATCATTTTCATCTGTTCGATAGTACGTCTTTGCTAAACATCATATGCAGACGGTTATTTAGATTATTTAAAGTGAAAACTCACAAGAAGTCTCATGACAGGCAAGGGGTGCGTCTTCTTTAATTCTTTTGGCGACTTTAAGAAGCTTGCTAACTCCGAAGTCTGCAACCTTTAGGTGACCGGAGTCATCCAGCAAGATGTTCCTGTTATCTTACCCGTGCATACGAGCGAACGCTATGAGAAACTGATAGAATGTATGCAGCAATAGATAAAGAAGCTGAAAGCTACAAACATACGAAGGTTCAAGGTCACGGTGAATGATCGCTTCGGGTTTATGTTCGTGTAGATAATTCAGTCCCCTGCAGATCAAATCATATATAGATTCAAATGAAGTCCTTTTTGGGTTAAAGAAAGCGTAAGATAAACTATGTTCCTATACGACAACGAACCTGGCAATATCCATAGCAAATCTGAGAGCTGTTGCAGGTTTAAGAGGGCCCTTTTTCTTCAAATATTCATGGAGGTCACCCTGCAAGTTCAGATCAACATAAACATGAAAGACTAGCTAGTGAGAGTAACAAAACGAAAAGTTTTCGAAGAAAAGCTATGCAGAGCTGCATCGATAAACACCTTAGGTAAGTACTCTGTCACAATCATCATGGGACTGCTCTGTGTTACAGCGCCGAGAAACTGTACAACGTTTGGATGTCTTACTTTCTGAAGCAGTGCAAGCTCGTCCCTAAAAGCCTTGCTGCAAAAAGCACGGGAATCAGATAAAAGAACGAGTCGAAAGCATTATCGTACATTTGAGGAACTCACACTTTATCCTCAATAGCAATTCCTTCCCAGAAGGTCTTCACTGCAACTTTCGTTCCGCGCCATAAAGCAATTCTATAGGTTCCCTGAAATGAAACCGAAAAAACGTGAAGACTCGGATACGGACAGGGAGATCATCGTGGCGAATCATGTAGCTTTCATTCATCTTTCTAAAACTAAACTAAATCTCAGACACAGGACAAGATTGAACAGAAAGAACACCTTTGTTATTTCGACACTGCCGGTGAAATCAAGTTCTGAGGGATGGATCTCGTATTCAGGCACGTGTCGAGCATTATCAACGTGCATCGGAGCCATCTAGCAGGAAAAGCCATGGCATGTTAAACCACAAGTAAGTAAGAAAAGCAAGACATCCTATTTTCTGACAAGTAAATACTTACAAGATTCTTTGCACCATACTTCTCCAGTAATTTGATCACACCATGATTTTTATAATGTATGGCATCTGCAAGAGGCTATGAAGGATGAAGAACAAACACATTAGCTTTTTATAAGTTTAATGCTCAAGAAGATCACAGATTTGACTCAATCTAGAACAAGTTAATAGAGAGTTCATTGCACATAGATTTTCACAGCACACTCAGATGCCATTTCATGCTATGACTGTAATAAACACAAACTCTACACAACTAAATTCTTATATATACCGTGCTTCCCCACCGATCTTGAGAATCGGGCTTCGCCCCGTTCTCGAGCAGAAGCTTAGCAACATCATCGTATCCCTGGCAAGCAGCAACGTGAAGCGCAGTCCGGTGATCGATATCGCGGAAATTGACATCCAAACCATTCTCCAAGAGCTCCTTAATGCCAACCAGATCACCCCCATTCACTAAGTACATCAGCTTCAACCCCGGGTCAATGTCGATCACGTCGTCGTCTTCTTGCTCCTCCAGATCATCGAGGTCCTCGTAGTCCCTCTCCGGCGCCATGGACGACTGCTTCCACAGAGTGAATCTGGCGGGGGTTTCGGACTCCATCGAAGACCTTGTCCAACTCTAACAAGATTTACACAAATTCTCAAATTCGAGATTAGTATTAAATGCAAGAAGCCTCTGCAGGTCAAGAGCTCATGGCTGCTGCAAGAAATCACGTATTGCTCGAGTTCTTTTTGCAGGATTTTGAAATGTCAAATTGGGACCAAAGTCAACCGCACCTAACCAGGATGAAGGCGAAATCCAAAACCCAGCAACCAAAAAAGTAAAAAAAGTAGAAATCAACCCCAAACCATCCAAACCCTGCGCTTCCCAAAAAAAAAGAAGCTTGAAAGCTGAAAATCACGAGAAATCAACGAATTCCAGAAAGAGAGAAAAAAATCAGCAGCAAACCAAACTCAATGCGTACGAGAATTCAAGGCAGACAAGAAATGTGCATCTCTATAAATAGGAACACGCAGAAACACCCGCCACCGTGTGAGGAGATGAATGAGTTAGTTGGAACAGGTAAACAGTTGACAAGTTTGAAATGAGAACGGCGAGTGGCGTCACGCGCTGGGACAAAGGCGTGTTAAAGGATAAATTTTGGAAGCAGTTTTAGGAATGTTAGTTGTAATGATAGCAACTACCGCCGTCGCTAGCCTAGTTGGCAACTTGGTTGAATATTTTGAATTCAATAATTTCATGCCATTGGAGACAATTAAAACAAACGTTTTCAAAACTGAAGCACCTGCTATTACTATCTGTAAATAGAGTTGTCAAAGCACTTGATTTTTTGCAGCACCATGGCAAAAGTTCTGATTTTGGATAAACATAGACATAGATTTGTCAAGATCGTGTGATTATTCGACTCGGGTCAATTCTTGAATCATTAATCGTCTAACAAAAAGATAAAGAAGAATAGTAAGCCATCTTGAATTTGTCCATATATATCATTACAAGTGCACATCTTGACGTGGACAAAAACCCACACGTTATCCTTCATTTTACTAATATCAACTTCAAGTTACAAACTTTATTGGAAATCAATAACTTCAGTGCTGCTGCAACATATATATGTAAGAGTACATAGGAGAACATATAGTAGAATATAAGGATCTACACCAAATATGTACATATAACATAGATTTACATTATATATCACTCAAATCTCCTCAAGGGAATGTGCCTATTTTCTTCATCTCCGTCGGCTCAACGTCGACGGAGAAGCCCTTGCCATGCTGCTTCCAATAGTCCGCTTGCGGATTAATCCACTCGGGCTCTGCAATCTCGACCCGAGACGACTTCATAGCGCTACTCGAGATGTTGTACTTGTTATCCCTCTTTGCAATCAAATGGGGCGACACCGTCCCCATATTCACCCCTTGGGGCGACATCATTAGCGCCGGAGCCCCCATCGGAAGCTTATCGCCTGAATGTGGATCAGAGCAGAGATCACAAATTTCAGCCAGCTCGGTCAGAACCCGAAATTGGTAGTTTAGGTAAAAGAATAATCGAGTAAAAGTGGTCGTAAATACCTCTATCCGTCTGCCAGGTGCACCAAAACTTGCCATACGTTTTGGCAAGATTTTCGAGCTCCGGCTTCACTACCATCTCCGGCACCCGCGGATTCACCCATAGCCCCGACTTGATCTATACACATTATCGTTAAAAGTAGTTAAAGAAACAGTTATTCAGTTTCTGAATTCTGTTGCAATTAACCTTAATCGAATATCAAGAAAGAAAAAGAATTCAAATAGAGAAAAAAGTTATATACCTCATAGGCATGGGAATGCCACAACTTTTGCTCGTCGGGAGAGAGGCTCTCGAAGAGCTTGTCTGATATGATATACTCCACACCTAACACGAAATCAAATTCATCATTTAACGATTAAAATTAGCAAAATAAACAAGGCAAAAGGGTGCAAAAGAGGAAGAAATTGAAGGAGTGGAACGCACCGATGAGGCGGCCGGTGGAGTCATCGGAGTCGTAGACGGCGCACTGGAGGAAGTCCTGGTTGATTCGAGTCACGTAGTGGTGAGTCTCGATCTGGCGAGTCATGTCGTGGCTGTAGAGAGCGAAGGTGCAGACGTGTTGACTCATTTGCTTGATGGGCATTAGGGTTTGCAGCATCGCCGCCCCTTTGTCCAGCATGTGCTGCCCCATGCTCATCGCCTTCCCCGGCGGCACCTTCTCGCCTCCGCCGCCGTGCGCCGCTGGTGGTGCTCCGCTTTGATCAGCCATTAGTTGTTTGTTTTGTTGTGTGTGATCTGGTGATGGAGTTGCGAGAGAAGTGAATGTATAGACGGAGGGAGGTGATGCCACGTAAGACATGCAGAGTCTGACGACGTGGCGGAAATGGCTGCTACGTGGCTTCTGTCTGAATCTTTTACTGCCACGTTTTTCTTGCATGTTCTGTAAATGAGTTTGTTGATAAAATTAGTATTTTTATATTGATACGTTTAATTTAATTTTTAATAAGTACACACTTTAATATTTCTGACATTTTTATAATAAATACAAGGAAAAATTAGTCTAATTTTAGTACACAAAATTTTAACTACAAATTCTTTTAAATAACAAAATTTAGCCACTTTTACTATAAATGGCATAAACTATAGGAAGTTTTATAAAAAATAAAATTGAAAAATTAGCTAGTTTTGAATATTAACACTAAATAATTTTTGAATACATAATGTATTATTTATCTAAATTGTTATTATTGTACCATTAATTTGTGTAATCAAACAAAATGAAAAACACTAAAAATCATAAACACAATTATTAATATGACAAAATAACGAAAAACCAAAATAAAACTTCTTATTGCAAAATCTTATACGCCCGCCAAGTGTTCGACACAAGTTCAAAATCGTTACTCATATTGAGACAACTCCCACCAAAATAAATATATGTTGGTATATTACATTAGTAGTTGCAAATTTTATATGATTCAATATAATATATAGGAAAAATTACACACGAGAAGTACAAAACTATACTAGTAACTAATGAAAGAATATACACTAAGCTATGCAGCGGCTACTTTTAGTACTAGTACTCCGGCCACGTGTTCGAGGCCGGAGGAAGAGGGCCGACGTACCTATCACGGCCCTGTTGATGCACTATATCCGGCCTAAAAATCGGAAGCGTATGAAGAGAAACCAGGATCCCCAGTCGATTCTTGGATTCGATCAACCGACGAACTAGTGTCGTTTCGCTTCCCTTGTCGGAAGTTGTTCATGGCTTTAATCCTCGACTCTGTGCTTCCCTCCGCCACCGTTTCAGGGATGGCGAGACTCCCTTCCATCATCTGCACCGCCTCCGACATTTTTGGCCGAACGGCTGGCGTCACGTTCGTGCATAGGAGTGCCACCTTTACCACTCTCTCGACTTCTTCTTTGTCAACTCGAGATCCCAATCTCTCATCAATTAGCTCGTCGATGTTCTTGTTTTTTTGCAGGTGACACGCCTGCAAGAATAGGTTAAGCGTGTTTAGTTTGGAGGATTTGATAGATAAATATGGTGAGAGTTCATGTTGCCATGCATATATATATTTATACCCAATCAAGAAGGCAAATGAAGTTGTGGCTAGGCATGTAGCTGCTGTTGCTTTTCCCGCTCACGATCTCCAAAAGCACGACTCCGAAGCTGTACACGTCCGCCTTGTCGGTCAGGTAACCCCACAGCGCGTACTCGGGTGCCATATACCCTCTGAAAACGAGACAAGCAAGTTCGTTACACAGTCGAGAACGTGATAGTAGTCCGGATCGTACACGAATCAAATAATTTTTGTATGAATCATCATTTAATATTAAAATACTAATGGAAACATAAGATGGAAATGGAACTCACATTGTTCCGGCAACTTTCGTGCTAATGTGCGTCTTCTCGTCTTCGTTCAGCCTAGCCAGCCCGAAGTCGGATATTTTCGGGGTTAGATCCTTATCCAAGAGCACGTTCGTGGCTTTGATGTCGCGATGCACGATCTTCAATCTCGACTCGTCGTGAAGAAAAGCTAAACCCCTCGCGATCCCGACGCAAATCTTGAACCTCATTGGCCAATCTAGGATCGTCTGGCTCTTGCTCGACTCTGGAAACGGTACATCCAGACTCTCGTTAACTAACGACGGACTAAATCCAAATCAAAACGAGTAAAGATTGCTTACCGAACAAGACATGAGCGAGGCTATTGTTCTCCATGAACTCGTATACAAGCAACAGCTGATCTCCTTCCACGCAGCATCCGTGCAGCTTCACGAGATTCGGGTGTTGCAAGCAAGAAAACATGCCGATTTCGTTTAGAAACTCTCGGTTTCCTTGCCTCGATCTCGACGAGAGCTGCTTCACCGCGATGACCGTTCCGTCGTGAAGCAAGCCCTGCACCAATTCCTTTGTCAAAAATCATGCTAAGAGCAACAGAGGAAACAGAACAGTAGTTTAGTTAAAGGTAAACGAGCCTTGTAGACAGGACCGAAACCGCCTTCTCCGATCTTCTGCGACTCGTCAAAGTTGTTCGTAGCTGTCCGGATTTGTTTCAACGAAAATGTGACTGTTTGCTGTTCTAAACCCTCAAACTCTGTATTGAGGGGAGCAAGCTCTTAGAGATAATAATGTAGCAATCTAATCTATTACCGGAAATAAGAGTTGCACGATGAGTTTGTCGAACTGTTTCACTATTTCAATCTTTCCGGACATTACCTTTCCCTCGGCGTCGTCTGCGTTTCTGGACACACTTCCACCAAAGGAAGCCAGTTATCAAGAAAATACTGCATGCAGCAACGACAGCGCCAACGATGTAGCCCGTTATATTCTTCTTCTTCGTGTCCGAACACACCTTGAATTCTGCAGACATGGAACAAATAGGGTAAGAGAACTTAACTATCTCCGATAAATAATACATCCTTTGTTGTCCCACTCAATATGTCCGCTATTTTATGATACAAGATCAACTCGAAAAAAACTCAAAATAGATATAATATTGATTGAGTTGAACCCGAGTTCGAGTTCAATGATACTCAACTCGATAGGCTGACCAGCCTAACTGAGGCTAGGGTATAATTTTACATTTATACCTATGTTACAGTTATTTGTATCTTTATATATGTTTAATAATTTAAACACTTTAAATTAAAGCAAGCTATCGAGCTTTCCACCAAGTTGAAATCATCTTGAAAAAATGAAACTCGGTTGAGTCAAGCTCGAACTTAACACTTATGAGTCTAGGTCGAGTTAGAGCAAGCTAATACTCGACTCGGCTCGTCTCGTTAACACACTTATATTCAGCAGGAAAGGTATAGTTGTTCATATCTCAACTTACTTGGAAATACTGAGATAGCTGATATAAGAGAACCATAGTCTCCGCGATTAGGAATTCGAGTGGTCCCTTTACTTGCCCAGTAAAATCTGATCTCCAACGTGTTATCGTGCACCGTGGCGTTAAAAGATCGAACGACGGGCCTTCCGGTGCCACGAGCTTCATCTTCGATACTAAAATCTTTCTTCACTAAATTTTCCTGAAGCATCAAATAGGATCAGAGAAGAAACACAAACCACCTCGAGATTTAGGTCTCTGTTTTTTCAGAAATACACCACCACACTTTTTGATATATCAGTACCGATAATCGACTTATCAGGTACTGATATATCAATATTGAAAGTGTGGTCTATTTCTTAAAAACGAGCACCGTTTAGGTGCACCCGGAGTGATAATAACCTGGATGTATATATCGAATGTCCGCCTCCCAAGACTGTTATACGTGTCGTCGCCCGTGAACATTATTTCAGCAAAGTGGAGGCTCACGTTGTAGCTCCCGTTCTCGAGACAGTAGTGGAAATACGTGAGAGACAGAGGGTTGAGGCGTGCCGTGGTGTACAAGTCCGGGAGGCTTATGTTCGTCGTGGGTCTGACCGCACGTGAGCCATCGGAGCTCGTTGCATCCAAGAAGGTTCCGGTGCCGATGAAGCCCCAGTAGTTGTTACTTAGAAATCTCGAAGGATCACTCGCGAAATCCCCCTCGTAAATTACTCGTCTGTTGCTATCTTCGACGGTCAAGTCAGCACCCCCGCAGTTTATGAGCAGCGAACATTTATCTGCCCGTGAAACAAAACTGTTATTATTCCTTCCGTCCTGTTATTATTAGTCAGCTTTAACCAAAACTCTGAATATTTTTTGGTCAAAGTCGACCAGTTGTAAATAGAATGCATACAATGGGAAGCATGATGTTAAAATACACGAACTTTTTACCCGTTTTGGTTTTCTCCATGACTTCCAAATCTTGTCTCTAAAATGCGAATTTAACTTCATTCCAAACCAAGTAACCCATGTATTCAGAGACAAGATTTCAACGTCGTGTAGAAAAACCAAAAACAGGTAAAGATTGCGTATTTTAAACCAATTAACCCCAAAAAGCAAGCGACAGACAGTGTGCTTACATCGGGGGCATGCTGCGTTCCTCGTACACGGAAGCATTCGTTGTCTGTTAAAAGGTTAAGCACACTACGTTACTCGTTTATCTGAGCTTGTTCTACTAAGAGCAAAGTAAGCAAATAATCATCTTACAATACGTTAGCTGTCGACGAGCCCTTGAACAGGTTAACCTTCCGGTTCCTACAAAACAGTCGATGATAGTTCAGGATATATTTGAAAAACAACGATAGTCTACTAACAAATGAATAATCGATACTCTACATGTGCGTTTGACAAGCCGGTTGATCGGGCCCTTGCCAAGTAAAATTGTTGTACGATAGATCGCTGTACACAACGAGATTTTCATTAGATATTAGTCCCGGTTGATGAAAAATCGAGTTGCTTTCAAGAACGAACACTAAATGCAGCGAGCATAACTAAACGTACATGTTGCTTCCGTCCTTGAAGAGTGCCTCAGGTATGTTTCCATTCAGCTTATTCCCAGTTGCATACCTATTACATGTGGTGCAGTGTGTACAAAGTCAGAGTAACGAAGAAGGCGAAGCAGAAGAGGATGAAATATTCCGTGATCTCTACTCACACAGTTTTCAGATTCCTTGCAATGTTGTTTGGAATTGCTCCCACTAATTCATTGAAACTGATATCCCTGAGAAGTTGATAAAGAAGAAGAGTAGATAAGATGTCGAATACGAAGAAAGAGTAGGAAGGGCTCTACGAAGCGAAGGTTGAGTTGTGTCGAGTACTCACAGCATCTGCAGAAGCCGGAGTCTTCTCCAAACGTAGTCAGGCACCTCTCGGGAGATGTTACAGTTCCTCAACACCCTACACATAGATCAAGAATCAAATAATCTTGATTGCTAGTTTCGTAAAGCAAGATCTTCGTATTCGTTAGTTAAGCATACAGTGTCGTTAGGCCTGCAGCGCTCATCAGCATCGGAAAACTCTGAGGCGGGCTCCGTAGATCGCTAATTCTCCTGTATGCAGAAGCTCCATCACTCTCAACTATTAAGCAGCAACAGAATGCCAACACCATGTAAGAAAAGGCTACTCACAGATCAGTTAGCATAGTGAGAACAGACATATTCGACGGGATCGGCCCCACCAGCCCACTCCCTTGCATTTCTCTTCATTCGGAAATCACCAGTAGAAATCAGAACATGCTCCACGAAAAAGAAAATCATCGAACTTTTTTTTCCCGGTGTTTTGATTAGGATTAGATTAAGAACTTACAACTTTTGTAGCTGCTTCCAGTTCTGAATGAAGTCCGGTATTCGTCCGCTCAGATTGTTATCGTTTATCCTACTGCCATTCAAAAAGGCCATTAACATACGGAACGAAAATGGAGACGGGAAACAGAGAAGGACACGACATAAGAACTTACAAATCATTCAAATTTGCTAGGGATGAGAAAGATGTTGGCAGATGTCCAGACAACTGGTTTGAAGACAATATCCTGCAACTCAATCAACGGCTTCAGTTACGAATCAAAACTATAATTTCGTGTAAAATATAAAGGGATACGAAGCCTCACAGCGCTCTCAAGTCGATCAAGTTTCCAATCTCCGAAGGAATAGTCCCTGAGAATTGGTTTGCTTCGAGGTTCCTGATAAAATCTCATTGGTAAATACTCTCATGCCAACAGAAGGGAAGATCTTAACAGCACAGATGAGTAGATTAGGGTACTACGAATGCATCAATAAACGAATACGGGAAAGAATTAAGACATACAAGTACATGAGGGTAGTAATGTTCCCCAGGTCCTTGGGTATTTCCCCAGACAAGCGATTAACGAGAACAGAACTGCAACAGAATACTACACATTACTGCTTAATATCAAAGAAAAGAAGAGTCTGCATTGGAGGAGATAGAAGATTAAGATGCAGCATACATATTAGTTAGTTTTGTCGAAGACCATTGCGTTGGGATTGTGCCGCTGAGGAGATTGTATGCGAAATCACTGAGGAAGAAACAAGTTGAGTATACATTTGAGTACACGAATTGGTAAGCATAGAGGTAAAGAGAGGCTCTTACACTGCTTGAAGGTATGGAAGCTTAGTGATGTTAGATGGGAGAACTCCAGGAAGATTCAGACTCTTCAACACACTGCAAAATGTTCGATTTTAACTCAGTATCGTAAGAGCTACACGATTAAGCTTCGTATATAAGCATCCACGGAAGGAAGAACACAGCTATTTCAAAGATCAAATAGCATAAAAGATGCCCCTAATTCTTTCCTTGCTGTTTTTGGACTTTTACTTAATTTCGAAACATCTACAAAGCTACAAATAAGACACAATAGACGTTGGCTTTCGCGGAAACAGATAGATACTATCGAGAACAGAAAGCATACATATTCGTAATGTGGCAAACGTTGTTGTTATTGAAGTTGCAATTGCAATCAACGTAGCCCTCGGAACCAGTTGGAGGCGTAGGCGAAACCCCGGCCACCTCGACTTCACATTGATCACCGTTGAATCTCCAATAGGTTGCACCCATCTCAGTAACAATTTGCTGAAGAGCGGCCACTAAAACCCACACAGAAACAACAACAACAACAACAACAACAAAAGGAAGATTACTATATTAGCCCACAGTGCAAAATCGAAGAACACTTCTAATCCACTAAAAGCAATAATTCATGAGCACTACCATATTACATACGCATCCAAATAGTAAATAAATAAACCCCAAATCACAAAATATGAACTTTTCTTGCATCTCTCCTTCAATCCAGGTTAATGGGCTGTTTTCAATCAAGCAAACTTAGTAAAGCTATCCATTTTTTGCTCATCAACAGAGATAGTAAAGAGAATTGCACAAATCTTGAAAAGGCAAAAATGAATTTGGCTACCTTCTTCTTGTGGCACTTGTGATTGGGAAACTTGCAGCAGCACCAAGCAACAAGCCGCCGCAAGAACCCAAGAAGCGGTGGTTTCTCTGCGGTACATCTTCGAACACCAACCGTGCAAGAATCTGCAGACGCTTAGACATGCATGTGGTGAGTTAAGAAAAGTGATGGAGGATTGAAGGGCCAATAATTAAGTGTACAGTGTGCTTTTACAAATCTATGGCTTGCTCGAGTAACTGTACGTTCGTGGAATGTGAGAGAGAGAGAGAATTTTCCCGATTTCTATTCTTAGTGCAGACAAAGACCATTCAAGTGAGAAAACTTGTCTAAATTTCTTTCTATTTTTAATTTTAAATGATTGTATAGAAAATCTATGAATACATGATTATTACAACATCATCACATGCTACACCTGGTCTTTTTTTCATTAATTAATTATTTTTCTCATAAAATTAACGAATTTAGAAATGTTAATGTTAATTCAATAAAAAATGATCTAACAATATTTTACATATTATTCTTTTCCATCATTATAATATTATTATTTTTCTTTCTACTAGGTTCAATGTAGTCAAATACTACACGAGATCTATTAAAGACAAGAATAACATACCAACCTCCATTTAATTAATTTGACCTTATTACTAGCTTTGAAATATCATCACTATAAAGAATTTATATGTTCACATTTGTTCATGAATTGGATTTAATATAAACCAATCACATAAACTCATTGTTTTTTTGAATTTGAATGACAATTAATCATGCAAAAATTTGATTTAATTTTAATTTATTATATGTCGGAAGAAACCGGTCTCAACAGCCACAAATTCAATGTACAACTTAGGATGCGTGACGTACAATGACAGCATGAAAAGAAAAAGGGGCAATCTTTAATGGTACAAAATTCTAGCGATAAACTTGTAATGGAGGAGACGAATACTAGGGTGCAATTCGACGACGACGAAGAGGAATTCCTCGATGCGTTCGATGATTTCGAGTTTCACGATTGCTGGGAAACTTTTGACGATCGAATAGAATCCAATGGCGATGAATCGATTTCAGAGCCCGGCCCTAACCCGTCTTTGGATGAAAAATCACCACCGCCGTCGGTTCTCCGCCGCCGCAGGTCTCGCTCGAGTAAGAAATCCTCAGGCGAAGACACGACGGAGCTCAGCTCGCCGGGAAGTGTTGACAAATACTCGAAAGAGAGGAAGGTGCTGTTTTCTAGGAAACTAGAGGAATACGAGAAGGGATTGGAAGACGCGAAGGTTGTGTCGCCGAATAATGAGACGAGCGAGGAGAAATCGACGGTAACGGATGCGAACGCAGCCGAAGAATCGAGCTCGAGGGACAGTGATGAATCGAATTCGAGCCTTCTGTTCACGCTGGCCGGTATAGTATACAAGCCCATCGGCTTCCAAATTCATTTGCTAGTCAAGATATTTATGTTTACGATGCGATTGGCGTATTACTCGTACATGCTTGTGTTTAATCCCCTTGGGCTTGTGATGGTCTTCAGAAGGTATATAATTGTGGAAATTAAAAAAATTTGGAATCTCATGTTTGGAATTGTTTCAGAGTATGTGTATGAGTGGTTGAAACAGCAGCGAGCGATTTGGAAACTGGGGTTGAAATGTGGTTGGGGATTGCTGTGGTCGGCTTATGTGTGTGCTGCGCTGGTGGGGTTGTTGGTGTCTGCGTTTGTGATGGGCGGAGTACTGATAAAAGTGGTGGTGGAGGAACCGGTCAGGATGAATAAGGGCTTGAATTTCGATTTTGCGGAGAAGAGCCCAGCTGCACTGGTGCCCATCATGCCCAATCATCATGATGTGATGCATTTCATGGAGAAGCCTCGAATCATGAAGGCTGATGGATCGAGGGTCGTGCCACGTGATCACGGTGTGCAGGTCACTGTGTCGCTGACGTTGCCCGAGTCTGAATATAACCAACATCTTGGGATATTTCAGGTATGTGTTTGTGTAGTGTTCTTGTATATTGTTACTGAAATTCGTGTTTCCTGCGTTGACTGTGTTGAATGATGACTGCATTTTATGGTTAAAACATGGATCGAAGTGATATTAGTTTGAGTATATGCTGTGATGTGTAAAGGATGCCTTTTGTTTTGTATGTTTGAGAAGTTGTTCCTTTTGCTAAGAGGTTAGCTGTGTACTGTGTTTCTGGTTCTTGTTGAGTATGTATAGAAAAATGGGACATTTTGGTGAAGATACTATACTGTATTTTCCTTTTGTAGGCAGTTACTCTCTTTGGAGATCATCTGAAGATTGAGTTTGTACCCTTAATAAGTGGCATAATCTCTATTAATTGTATGCTATAATGAGTTTTAGTGTTTATCATCCAAAGAAAGAATATAAGTGTAGAACTTGATATAGTTCTACCATGATTTTTTTCTATATATATGTATATATATTGATAATAAACCAAAAGAAGAGCTCAGTATATTAATGTTTTGTTAGTTAGTTTGTGACTCTGTTGTTCGATTTTTGCCAAACCGCGGCTTATGAATGTAACAAGCTAATTCAAGTCGATACACAATATTCCGATGAGTTGATGTATCCTACGGCTAATTTCACATGACTTATTATAATTGCTTCCCCCTTGAAGGTCAGGGTCGATTACCTTGCTGCTGACGGTAAGATACTCTCAACATCACGACGTCCGTGTATGCTCCAGTACAGGAGCCACTCAATTCGCCTTCTGCTGACTCTGCTCAAGGTCGCTCCCATTCTAACCGGCTACACATCCGAAACCCAGAATCTGAAAGTAGTTTTCAGAGATTTCACCGAAGGCGACATCCCAACTGCATCCTTAAGGGTGGTCCTCGAGCAACGGGCTGAATACTCACCCGGTGCTGGCATCCCAGAGATATACAGCGCATCTGTCACCCTCGAATCCGAGCTGCCTCTCCTGAAACGGATCCTGTGGTTTTGGAAGAAGACATTGTTTGTGTGGGTGAGCATGAGTATATTTATGATGGAGTTGGTCTTTGCTCTCCTCTGCTGCAGGCCTCTCATCATCCCCAAACTTAGGCTCTGGGAAGCCACGCCGAGAGATCAAAGTTGAAACGAATGCCCCGGTAACGGAGGGTGGGGACGTCTCGTGATGTACCATGTGCTTTCATTGTTTGTACTCGACACGTGCTGCGTTAATGCACGAAGAAGAAGAAGCCGAAAGAGAGGCTGCTTGCGTTCTAACTCCACATATTGTAGGTATATACATTCATATCGAAGCATTAGACAAAGATTGTATATAAGTAGGTCATTGTTTTTTGTTTATTATTGTTTTGGATACTGAATTCCTTCGAAAATGTAAGAGCATTACAATATTTATGTTTGTTTTCTTTAAATGTGTAGATAATTGTATGGAAACGTATCTCATGTTATTTATTTGTATTTCAAGAAAATAATATAATGAAATTAAAATAATATTATTTGATGAATTAATAATAAATAAAAACTATTCTGATTTCGGGTAATTTTTGATCTGAGTATCGAGCACTACTTGGATCCAAAAATCCTAAAATCTCCTATTTCTAAACCGACTTGAAAATTCAGAATTTGAATATATTTTTTTAAATAAATTACAGTAACTTTAAATTAAATAGGCGTGTCACGGTTGATTCAAACTCAAAATATATTGCTTTAAGCATTAACATTACTACTACTAGGTTAAAACATGCATGTTTTGATATCTTGTTTTGATATCCGAATCTGATCCGCTATTAAATATTATCCAAAATATTTGAAACTTGAGACCCGAATAATGTTAATTTATTTTTATTTTTGGACTATTACTAAAGTATATGTAATATAATATTATTAATATAGAATTAGGTTTGTAACCCCGCGAAATAAATTCGAAAGAGAAGGTACTGACGTCTTTCTTTCTTTTCTCCTTTAATAATTCACTTTTTTTCTTTCCCTTCTTTACCTAAATAAATTCGACCGTTAGAAATGACCAAGCCTAGTTTTCAAAAAAAGGACTTCTCTTTCTTCCTCATTCACTCTCTCTCCCTCTCTCTCTCTCTCTGTAGAAATGGTGTCCAAAGTAGTGAAAAGAACCCCAACAAAGTCCCTCAAGAACCGGAAGAACCTGCCCTACCCCCACCGGCGCAGCCGCAAGAAGTCCCCCATCAAGAACGCCGCCGCCGCCGCCTCTGCCGTTGTTGCCACCTTCAACAAGTCCATCCACACCTGCCACCGCCGCCTCATCAAGATCTTCACGAAGCTAGCTCGCATCGCCACCCCCAACAAAACCCCTCGCAAGAAGGGATACAAAATCCTCGATAAAACCCCTACTAAATCAAACCCCATAGTGAAATCGCTCTTCACCACCACCACCCCCCTCCCCCCACTGCTCCCACCTCACAAGAACACCATATTCTTGGATCTCGACGAGACCCTCGTGCACTCCACCGCTACCGTCCCACCAGAGAAGTACGATTTCGTGGTGAGGCCCGTCATCGAGGGCGAAAGGGCCGTGTTCTACGTGCTCAAGAGGCCCTTTGTTGATGAGTTCCTTGCCTACTTGAGTTCAAGGTTCGAGATTGTGGTGTTCACTGCTGGGATCGAGGAGTACGCGTCTCTCGTTCTCGATAAACTCGACTGGAGGAAGCTGATCTCCCACAGGCTGTACCGTGATTCTTGCAACGCTGTTGATGGGAAGTTTGTCAAGGACTTGGGAGAGGTGGGGAGGGACTTGAGCAAGGTGCTGATCATCGACGATAACCCGAATGCCTACTCGCTGCAGCCCGATAACGCGGTCCCGATTAAGCCCTTCGTGGATGATGATGGGGATGAGGAGCTGAGGAAGATGATGGAGGTGTTTGAAGGGTGTGATTTGGTTGAGGATTTGAGGGACTTTGTGAAGCTTTTCTGTGGAGTTTGCTAGTGTGTGTTTACTTTTGTTAGATGATTTGTTTTTTGGTTCTTGATTGGTTTATGAGGTGTGATTTGCTAGTGTTGGGGAATAGTAATGTGTTTGTGTATAGAATTGAACAAGAATGTGTTCAATTTGGTTTTGAAATGATCATCTCTTTCAATGTGAGTGAATCAAGATTTGCTTTTTATGGGAATTAAATAATTTTAATTAAATGATGTATATGTATTACAAAGAGAAGACAACTGTTGCACAAACATAGCAAATATGTGCAGATGAAAAACTATAGAACAGACACAGAAATGGACACAGACATTGAAACATCACCACCAAAACTGGCCTCTCTAGCTGCACCTGAGCTTCCAGCAAATGCATATCCTATCCCTAATCCACCGAAATGCAGCTGAGCGTTCTCGGACCTCTGGAAAACCCGAGCAAGCGATGCTGCTTTCCTTCTAGCGCGTTTCGTTCCTATAAAGAGCAGCGTCTGCAGTAATCCGGCCAGAGCTGGGGCTTTCAGAATCCTCTCTGTGGCGGCTGCTCCGCCACTTCTACACAGCTCAAGCAGTGCGGCCACAGCGTTCTCTTTACCCCTAGGTGTGCCACATCGCATCATGCTTATTAGTCCCGCCACTGCCATTTCCTCGGATGCGACTGCTTCAGCGCCTAATGGCTGTCGTACTATTAGAGCCAGAGCGCCTGCTGCTTCTTCCGATACCACCTCAGATTCCAGTGCCTCAACTAGCTCTGTTACTGCCCCTGAATCTATCATCCTCGAGCAATTCTCGTTGTGTGTGGATAGATTGAATAAAGCTGTGACTGCGTCCTTCTTCCCTCTCGGTGTTCCTTCTCTCAAGAGCCCGGCTAATGCTTCCACTGCAAACTCTTCCCGTGCTATCCGTTTCTTGTACTCGTGCACTGCGGACAGACTGAACAGAGCCGCTGCAGCGTTCTCTCTGGCCTCTATTGTATGCCCGTTTCTCAAAACTCCAACGATGGCTTCTAAGCACCCGTCCACATCCATGATCAGGCGCTTGTTCTTGTCATGTATGGACAAGTTCAGTATAGCAGTGACAGAATTCTCTTGTGCTAAGGCATCCGAAGAGGAAAGCAGCCTCTTCAGAAGGGGGATCGTGCCCACCTCAGCAATGCAAGCCCGATTCTCCCTCCCTGTTTTCGCAAGCAACCTAATCTCCATGGCAGCGACAGTCTTGGCTCGTGGCGTCCCATTAGCAAGCTTTTCAACAAGAAGAAGTGCAGTTACTTTGGTGGCTGCAACTGCAGCCTTGCTCATAGATGCAGCCACTGCACTCTCACAAGGGTAATCCGAGTTCTCAGGCGAATCGTACGGTATATCGTTAGCCATACACCATTGCATGATCAAATTCCTCAGAGCCCTATTAGGAACAAGCTTAGTATGAACGAGCATTTGCCCCGTCTTCGGGCACATGCAGTGCCCTTCTTGCATCCATCTCGTAATCGAAGAACGCTCGTATGTTTGACCCGTGGATATTACCACCGGATCCCTCATCAAATCCAACAATATCGGGCAAGAGAAGTCCTTAGGGACCGAGACGAATGTTTCTGCAATATCCTCATTGATCAATCTTTTCTTCATCTTCTTACAGTTCCAGTTTCTGAATTCGCCTTCGTCCTCGAATCTAAACAGCAAGAACCTACAATACCTCATGACAGCCACAAATCCATTGAGAACCGAGGCCGTAGGCTCAATATCATCATCAGCATTCACAATTTGCTCCTCCAAGAACTCAATCTCGAGTCTGCAACTTTCCGCATCACAAATTCCTAACTTGTCCACAAAAAATGCATGCAATGCAGCTCTCTCGGGAATCCTTCCATTCTCAAACTCATTCAAGAAATAGTACAACTTCAACCTCAACTGATCATCGTGGTTATCAATGAACAACCTCGACTTCCTCGACTGTTTACACAACAATTCAAGATGCTCCTTAACATCTTGTGATAAATCGATTTCACCCAAAGGGAAAACATCCAAAAGGGTCGAGATTTCCTGATTCAAATCATGGAAATGGCCCGAGATGAAATGGTTTTGCAGCAACAGCCACAACTTACTCGACCCCCTCACGTAATCAATCAAGATTTTACATCTGTAAAGCAGGAGGTACAACTCCTTCAAGCACACAAAGACTGTCGAAGCAGTTTCCATGAATCCCACCTCCCCAAAAGCATCCAACAACACAGAAATCACCAGAACTTTCCGAATTAAAGACCTGCAATTCTTTACCTGGGAAAAAAGTGCATTTTTATTATTCACTTCTGAAAACGACGCCAACAGCTCCTCACAAACTGCGCGCAGAATCCCCAATACGGCGCCGTCGCTCACTTCCACCGGCGCCAGGAACGCCTCCAGCGACGGCGATCGCCGCCTCCTCAACGAAGAGAATATCGCCGCGGTTGCCATGCGATAATCTATGACTTTGACCCGAATAAAGAAAGGAAAAAAAGGAAAGAAAGAAAGTAGCTCAACGCAAGTATTTCTACAAACAATTGGTGGGCATTTGAATATACATACAAAAACGTTGTTTGAACTTCCTCTGCGTGTTTTAAGGGCTTAAAAATATTGAATCCGCGTGGGAAGAAGAAGGAATAAAGGTGTTGCTGCATATGGTTGATTGTGAATGATGGATTGACTGAATTTTCCATTATCAATAGTGCAATAGATTTTCTTTTCTTGCTCATAATTTAATATTCTCATATTAAAATTACAAGTAGACTAATTATTTTCATCATGTAAATTGTTGCATGATTATTATCCTAAAAGGAGTATAATTTTTTTCAATTAAATTTTATTAGGTAAATTATATTAAGCTCATGTAACCTTAATAACACATGTTTATTTAAGAATATAAGTAAATTAAATCTGAACTACTCATAATTCAAATTGATAAAAATTCGTGTGATATTTATTCGTTCAATAAACGAATCGGGTTCAAACTTTTTTAAGATAAATTCGAGCCTAATGGTATCGGTTCAAAAGATTAGCAAACATATTTGAATATAAATTCAAGTGACTATTCACGAACTTAAAAATGATTCAATCTTTAAATAGCTCACGAACTTTATATACGAGTCGATCAACATAGTGAACTATTCATGTGGTTGAGAACCCTCACAGTCTAGGCACAACGATGCAGTTCACAGACTTGACCAATTAATATAACTCAAGTCGAGTTCAAATCCGATTATAATAGAATATTAAATCGAATAATAAATGAACAAAAATTGAACTCAAACTCGATTGTTTATTTATCGGGACAAACTCAAACTTGATTTAAGCTCGGATCGATCTCGTACTTTCAAAATTTTAAACGAAAGAACTCGAGAATACCATGCATAAAAACCTTTTAACTTAGTTTGATTTGATCATATGCCTACTTCCATTATGTTGACCAAATAATTTAAGTCCAAGCAAAATTTTCGTAATCATACTTTTCAACATAGAAATTGACAGACATGCATTAGAAAATTCCAAATTTAGAACTGGATTTTATTCTCCTCTACTTCAAATTATCCGAAAAATAACTTGTTTTGGGGACCATAGAATTGAAAAGGTATGAACATGAAAATGTTTGAGGTACGTGTCTTTTTACTATTTTTCTTTAATAATCGTGTCTAACTTAATAAATTGAGTGAGTTGAATGGAATATCAACTTATCTTAACTATTCATCTCTAGGGCTAAAAGTCTGGTGCGGTTTCAAAATTTCGAATATAAAATAGTAGGGCATGAATGACCTAGGACAATGGCCCGAAGCCTGATAAACGTCGATAAGTTTAAACTAATTGAGTTTTATGAACAAGATACAAGGATTAGAAAGATTACAACATACCTAATTTAGATTTGATCTCATCAATACACATTAGGTGTGATAAGTGGGCATATATGAATCTCGAGATTAGTTTTATGAGTTGTTTGATTGAGAAGTTTATGCTCGAGATTTAATCTCGCCACAATGTCATGTCATGTAGAATTAATCATGAATTATGAGTGTTAGTCAGCCTACCTTGTGTGATAAAATCAATCTCGAGTAATCTAGAGTCAACTCAATCTCTAATAACATCGAACTAATTTAATCTCGACTAACCGAACGTATGTATATAGTACCATAGTCAACCCCATTTTCAAAGTAAGCTCCATAGCATTCGGAGATTCAAAAGAGACGACTAAGAACTTGGTGTTGTTTGTCCCCATTCACAAAGTCCTACAAACTAACTAATGTATAGTCTTCCCTTTTGACTAAGGAAACTACCTCTCACGTTATTTTTAAATTAGATTATTCCTAAATTTGTTGAAAATCCAATTCAAATTGTTGGAATTACATGCTTCCACTTCCAGTCCAATCTGCCTATATAAATATTATGAATTCTAAATCATTTATATAACAATAATATAATAATACGATTAAATGATCTCATTTGTAGCCAGCCTGGCATGGTATAAGTATAACATTCATTCTGTTTCATTAGACAAATTTACATTTTTACCTCGATTATTATCACACAGAAAACTAAATAACATAAGAATTTACATCGTGTGCGAGGGTAAAATGGGGAATCTGTCATCATTTTTCTAGAGCTTTTCCTCGTACATATCAAAAATCACTTATAATTTTGATCAAAATAAATCAATAATAAAGAGACAGATGAAGTAGTAGATTTTCAGGAATGAATATGAATTTGAAATAATTATTTCGACTATGTATCTAAAAAAGATAATAATTTGAATATTCATTGACAAAAGCTCTAATCTTTCATCTGCTCTACTCTAAATTATTCCCAAGAATAAGATTTTGTTTAATGAAAGAAAGACCTAAACAGCAGGTACAAGGTACATCTAACAAGACTGGTTGCATGTCCGAAAATTGAGCCACGAGCCACGAGAACACTTACCTTTGCCTCGGAGATCTAACGGTCAGGCACCTTCCGCACGAGACGAACTTCAGCCAAGTCAGCGGCCTCCTCGTTCTAATCTTCAACCGTGAAAGCTGCAAATAGGAAATAGAACGTATGTTTCAATCCGCATAACAGAGAACGTATCGTCGTCGGGTGTTTTACATCGGGGGATAGTTCGGATAGATACGTATCTATGAGCTAATCCACCACATACTTTGATGGATCGAACAATTATGAGCTCGTTTGGTTGTCTAATCCTTTAAATACTCAATCCTGTTTATATTGATCTTTCGACAAAAAATGTTGCTCCTTACGTAATCCAATAGCTCGTTTATATCGACAATTTACACGAGCAACTTCTTTTATAGCTACATCGAACGCATAATATATATACATATTATGTGAAGACGAAAACAAGATACCTTTTGGCAACTCATCTTCGGAGGTTTCCAACAAAGCAATCTTCGCGATCTCGCTTCTAGTCTCCTGCAGCATGGAAAAAGTCGAGCTTTAGGCGATGGAAGGAACATAAAACGAAAAACGACTGAGAACGTGATAAAATGGAGTTATATGTAGCCATCCGTAGCTCCACATGAGTCGTTACTCGCTTCAAACAAGTTAAGGTACAAAATGAACTTACAAATTTTCGTGCTCGAGTTTCTCGGCGATTGAAACGGCCTTGCGCCTCGACCGTCCACTATTATGCTGTGAACACCCCTCTGCATGCTGAATCACGTGAGCAAGGGATACCTTGCCTTTAACAAGGGTAAGACACTGATTTTTCTCACCTAACACCGTTGATATCTTTTGCGAACACGAAGATTTCACTCCTGCATTTTCTATACTCCGCCCCTCGGGACTTATGTTGTCATCGTCTCTACGGTTAATTACACCTTTGTGCTCTCGAGGAGAGGCTTCGATGATTTCATTCCTAGTATCATCATGGCTGGGATTCACGTCCAAATGAGACGGATTCTGAGCCGGGGGAAGCAGAATAGGTCGGCCTTTTCTCGATTCGCATCTGATCTCAATTATCACCGAACATCTAAGAACCGACTCGAATGCTTGTAAGATGTGCATCCTGAACTTCTCTGCCTTGGATTTCGTTAGCTGCGAGTTGAACAGTAAATGCACTGTGGGAGCTGCAGAAATAGGCGAAAAAAATTTAAGATGGTGTTTCAAAGCTCAGCTCGGAAAAGGCTCGAAAAGAAAACAAAAAGCCAATAAAACAGTATATAAAACTACACAACTTTATATATAAAGAAAAAGAAATAAAAAGGAAGCTACTCGTGAACTATTTGAAACTGTGTAAGGGACGAACCAATTCGGAGCTCAATTTGATACAAAACGAGCCAATATTCGAATAGCATTGTGCGATTACTAAATGTAACAATAATGCTGCAGCTAAATCTGTCTAAATATGGAAGTATCGCGGGCGTAAGGAAATAATCGACCTTACCTGCGCCATAACTGATGGAGACGAGCTTCCCTTGCTGATACATGAACTCCCGAATGCTATTAACCGGGATCTTCTCCAGCACGTCCATCCAAATCACCTCAAGCTTCTCGTGATAAACTGCTTGCACCTTATTAGAGGAAACACGCACCTGTTGAGATATTGTCTCCCCCCCGTTGTGTTCGTCTCTAGCACTGTAATGAGCATTTCCAGAGCTCCCAGCATGAAAACCGGGCATCTCCACGTTGCTTTTTCTCGGGCCATTTCTTGAAGGAGCGCCGGGCACGACTAAGGGGCTGTGATTCAGGCTTGTATCTGCTGAAGAACTGGGAAGCATGTACTGTTGATCGGGAGCCAGTTGCAGCAGTGCAGCAGTTAACCAAGTTATCCGGTCATTCGACACCCTCAGCTGCTTCTCGGCTTCGGATAACGTCTTCAGCGCTTGACGAAGTTTCTCCATATCATCTTTGGATACTGTAATAGGCGAAAGGCACAAAAACAGCAAATTTAATATAAGGAAACAAACATGAGAAGATGAAGTGGTGACAGAGTTGTGAGAATTACGTTCATGCCTCCGGAAGAACCTTCTTCGAGGCCTTTCTCTTGCGAAATCGTAGCTTCCAGCAAGAATATCGGTTATGACAGTTGCAAGCTGCGACATCAACGCCAATGGCTCGACACCGGACTCCATGATATCTCTCAGATTCTTCACTGTATTGACAGTGTCAGCAGATAACGCTAGATCGAGAAGGTCTACTAATTTCTCGTCCGAAACGAGTCCTACCTGCAAAAAACAAGAAAATCGATCAATATATGCCTTTGAAATGAGCTAAACCTGCGATTAACAACGAGAAAGGTAATCGTTCGTGATAATTTAAGTCGCCACTGAGGCTTATAATCATGCTATATAGTTCACATCAAACAGTGTATGCAATCAATTACCAGTTCTTGAACGAGACCGAGAGAAATCCTCTTCCCGAGTAAACTCAATTGCTCCAAAGTCATCTCAGCATCTCTAAGAGACCCGTCGGACCTCGATGCAATAAGCTTTAGAGCATCCTTGTCGATATCGAGATCTTCCTTGCTTGCTATCCACTGCAGAGTATAGATAATGTCGGCATCCTTCAACTTCGGGAAAAAGAACTTCTGACACCTGGATATTATGATATGAGGTAAGGCATCAAGACTCGAGCAAACAAGGACAAAAACGACACGCCTAGGGGCTCGATCAATGACCTTCAATATCGTGCTCCAACACTCTGAAGTCACGGTATCACACTCATCGAATATGAAGACTCGGTACTGAGATTGATGCTTCAAAGAAGAAGAAGTCACATTCCCAAGCAGTCCGATAATACTCTCGAGGTCCATATTACTGACGGGACCGATTTCCCTCACGTTGCGGCTCTTCCCAGTGCTTTGCGCAATGCAAGCGTTGCACAAGCCACAGGGCTTTGGATGCTCCGTAGACTGGCAATTCAAGGCTCGAGAGAATATACGTGCAGACGAGGTTTTACCCGTTCCGTGAGGCCCGTGAAACAAATAGAGCAACCCAACTTTTCTTTTCGCTATGGCATTCGAGAGAGCCTGCACTACCAAATTCTGACCTACCAAATCTCTGAATGTTCTTGGCATGTACTTTTGTGTGAGATTTTGATGCTGCCTTTCGTTGTTATGCTTCCGAAATCTATGTTCCTCACGCGATCTACCCTCTGATGCAAGGTTGGAATCGGTATCTTGCTTTAGGAGATTGCCGGCATAAATGCCCAACTCTCCCAAGTAATCGTGGAACCAAGCAGCACGACCGATGCTTCCATGAGAACCGGAAGGATCAAGCAGTAGAGGCAATGCTTCCGCATCAGATCTAGTAGATGAACTCGATGACAAAACAGGCATGTTGGGAATATCCATTCCTCGAGAAGTGGAGCCGCCTTTCTTCGACCTCGGTTCGGATAAACCACAAGAGAGGCTCCGTCCAGCCAGATCAAGAAATGACTTTCCTCTGTGATGAATTCTCGACCAGTTCCAAGGAATACCACATCCGTTTCTCAGATCACCGTTCTGATTGTAGTGATGCTGGACTTCCTCCTCCATCTGAAACTTATGGGACGTCCCGCCTTCACCGAATGAATTAGACGCCACAGACATCTCATTCTGCACCTCGCCTCTCGTAGCTGCAGAAGGCCGGCCCCTTCTAGCACCACCACGGAACCTTCGCCTTTTCCCCCTATGCAGACTAGTCCTATGGCGAATGCTAACTCCACCCGCTTCTTCATGAACCTTTTCTGAATGAATCCGTCTCCCATTCCCATGATTACGAGACGAAACTGCACCATCACTTCCTACCGGGATCACGTCTCTCAACTGGTCCGACAAGGTCTTAAGCTGCCTATCCTGTCTATACCCTCCTATCCTCTCACCCTCCAAACAAACAACATCACCTTCCAAAATCCTCTCATTCGACTTCACTCTCCTCTCCTTCCCACCACGGCTACTGAAAGCAGCCCCGGATGCTTCCTCACCATGAGCATTCGGCACCACCACCACAGGTGACACCCTCCCACGCTCCACCCCTACAGACCGTCTCCCGCCAACTAAATCATCGGTCTCCCCTCGTTTCAATAACGCATCGATGGCGGAGGGCGAATGCCACGAAGGAGGGCTCGCGGAGGGGTCCCTCAGCGACCTCGATCTCTGAAGGACAACGAGGTCCCTCATGAGCGCCCTATCCCCCAATATTGGACTGTTCTTATGCATGTGGTTCTTCAAATGAATGCAGTTGGTTAAGTGAATGTGATTGCGCAAGTGATCACTAATGTTACCATTCACATCCTTTAGTATCCGATCTCGAACCGCTCTGGTCATTATCAAATCACTAATCTTGATTTGTGGAAACACAGAATCTTCAAAGTGTATCGCATCACATAATATATATATAAATGACACAGAATCTATAAAAGGCACAAAAATTTCTTTTCTCCCCCAAACTCTAGCAAATCAAAGATTCTATTCTCTACTCAATCAACACCTAAAAAAACTTCTTTTTTTCAACACTTACATAACAACATAACAAATTCCAAAAAAATAAAAAATAAAAATCTCTTTTTAAGCTAAAAAATCTACCAAAACTACTATAATTTGCCATTTAGGCCAAAACCCCAGAAACCCATATCAGATTACACCTCAAGAAGCTGCCATTGCCTAAGAGACTAGCAATTTGAGCAAGAAAGCTCCATTTTTTATTTTTATATTTCCCAACTGAAGCACTCATAACTGTTCTCTCTGGGTGTGGAAATCTTTAATATGGCAAGAAGAGAAGAGAAAGAAAAAAGGGGAAGTTGAGGAAGACTACATTCACCTGAATCTTGGAGTTAGAGGCAACCGCTTTTTCGAAGCAAGCGACCCGTTACCATCATTAAGTGCTTCTCTCTCTCAGATCTCTATCACCATATCCAAACCACACATGAAATTCACGAGAGGGGCTCTCTAGAAAACGATGGAACGCACCTCAGTTGTGTAGTTATTTTATTCAGATAGGTTTGGTAATATAAAAGCAGAGTAAGAAAAATGGTGGGTGCGTTGTCTAAATTTAGGAGCAATAGTGACGGGAGTTGCAGAGTGACATTTGGAGTATTGGGAGAGGGAGAAGAGGGGTGGGGGGGTCGAGGGTGGCCGCTATGCTGACAAGTGACAAGAATAATATGGGAACTCAGCACTTTGTGAGAATAGCTATCACTTTCATTGTTTTTAAAAATTTTAACTGTCATGTAAGAAAATTGAACTTGCAAGAATTTAATTTTGCAAAGAACGAAAATAGAAAAGAATTAAATATTAAAGGGAATAATTGTATATTGATAAATGAATTTTTATTCTTTTATTGAGTTAGCTAGATCTTGTAAATGTACACTAAAATTTATTAATTATGATATAATTTAATATTTATTTTATATAAAATAATAAAAAATAAATATAATAATTTATAAAATTTTATGTTATTGCGTGATATTATCACTATGTGCAAACAGAGTGCAATATTTATAAGCATCACTCCATCTAGATTTATAGTTTTTTATTCATTATTTGCAAATGTTTTTTTAAAACTATTGCTATTCAAAGATACCGTTGAACATCATGTGGGCCCAAGACATGAAAATAGTAGATGTAATGAAACATTTGTGCATCACTATAATAAATATTTAATAATTGCAGCAAAAGAAAAATAGATGAAATTATAAATTCCTTACCAAACGAAAGGAAAAACAATAAAATTAATGATTATATTGTACTTATTTTTGGTGCCTCTATACTCTAACTATTGACAGAGCATTTAAGTATATTATTAATGTACATTTGAAAATAGAGACATTGCTAAATTCAGAAATTATATTAAAAGTGTTGATATCTAATTTCCTTAAATAACATTAATAAAAAAAAATCAAAACAACAAATAGAAATAAATTATAGTATATTTGAATTTTTGATACTATATACTACACAATTATGGAAAATACCCTAAACGGTCCCTCTTTTTTTTCTCTCTTTGCATCACCACAACTTTGTGATTAATGAGAAATAAATGATGTCTAGAAAAGTGAAAGATTAAAAAGACATACATTAAATTCCTACAAAAAATCAATTACTAAAAAATAATAAATAAAAAAATGGGTCCAAAAAAATTAGATATCAATATTTATTAGACAATTTTCACATTTTAATTCAAGCGATATTTGCTTAATATTATTACTAGGACAACAATATAAAACAAACTAATTATTAATTAAGAAAAATACCAAATTTCGAATCAATTAACAATTTCAAGTAAGTGAATAAAAATATTCATACACATTGACAAACAAATATGACAACTAATTATCTAGAGATCTTACCAACCTTCAACTATAGTGTTGATCATATTTGTCTATTAATTTAAATAGTTGTCTAATTATTTTAATTCATATGTTACATAACAATTTAAAAATTCAAAATCATGTCATCGGATTCTTGCTATGAATCTGTCGCCTTGTGCATTTGAATATCATGTGTTCCAAATTTCAAGAACTTTTTAGTGTGTGTAAAAAAATTAATTCATTAATTTCAAGTTGGCCTCTAATAATCAAATAGTATGTATTAATATTAATTGTTGACGCCGTGGGGGATTCTTAATTTATGTAATAATTAACAAGTAAAATATGCTTGTATTAATATATAGCTCATATTTAATTAGTGCTTGATAATGTTCATATTATAATACTACATTCTGAGTGCACACTCAATAACAGATTCCCGATCAAGTTCGAGTACCCTATTACCCAAAGTTCGGATTTATACTCGGAAATTTGGTCTTTTCAATTATTAAAGTTTAATTAGAAAATGAGCACATAAACATGAGGTCAATGGAGAGTGCATGAGTTTGAAGAGGATATGAGGATAGTAAGACATAGTAAGAGACCTTTGAACTATAGTTTGAGAAGTGAACTTTTGAATAATCTTGGGTATCTAAATATTCTACTCGAATACCTGAATCAGGTAATAGCATTCGAAATTCTAATTTGACATCGAGTTTGAATGGATATAACATGGAGTTTTTCAGATTGAATATCGAAAATTTGAATACCCGAATAACCTGAATAGAGAGTCCTATGTACTTAAGTTAGGGCATTATTATAAATTTGTGACACCATAAAATACGTTGTTCCAATAATTGGTTCCTTTGGTCTTTGCCAGCTTTCAGAATTACTCCAAATGGACAACATAATGTACAACTTCGATCCGTGAGAGTACAACTATGTGTATCTGCTTTCAAACCCTAGTCTTTGTAGCCATGTGAATTAATAGCTTTGGCAGAATATTGTCCTTTTTAATATATAGTATTTTGTTTGATAATTGAGTAGAGAGATCATATTTGATCATAATTTGAGACTAGCTATGTATTTGCAAGATCCCTCCTAATTAATTTGTTTTTGTACACATTAATTATCGGAAAGTGATAATAATTTTCGTATATTACAAATATCTGGTTACTCACGGTTAAATTGACACAAGATTACCTAAGATTTGACGTGAACTAAATTAAGATTATTTTGTCGTAAGAGTAGGCTTAAAACTAATTAGTTATTGAAAATTCATCATTTTTGTTGCCCATCTCGGAAGTGAGTTTATTTTCACAAGACACAAAAGCTAAAAAATATTTAATCTTAAAATATACTACTAGTTTCGTTCTCATGCGTTTGCACCTCAATTATTGCATCCCTAAGTTAAAGAACTTGCACCCGCAATGAGGACAAAATAAGAAGTTTGATAGAATCTCGAAACGACACATTTTTAGATACCGATATAGGTTAAACATAAGAAACGCCTTCATCCCGAGCTCGAGTCCTCTATTAATTATACTACCAATTCAACAAAAAATACCTTCATGAATCATGCAAAGGTAAATACTTTTAAAATTTTGGGTAATTACAACCCATGCTAAATTAAATACTCCCTCTGTCCAATTAAACTTGACACAATTATCTTATTTGGACGTCTCATTAAGCTTGACACATTCCTAAAATAGTAAAAGTTATCCCTTTAAAAAGGTATGGACCCTACCACATTTATCACTCTTACACTATTTTATACACTCTCCTTAATAACCGTGCCAAAAGTTTTGTGTCATGTTTATTGGAACAGAGGGAGTATTTGATAGGATACAAGTTTCAAACAGATATTGTATATCCATGTTTCCACAACAGTATTGGGCCGGTTTCTGTTTAGTTATGAAGAGAAGTCAGCCCACTTCTATTGGGCCGTGTTTTGGTCTTATTTGGTATTGGGCCGGTTTGTATTGCATCCCAACAACTGTTGATTAGTTTTTTAAAATATAATTATTTCATCCATCTATTCACAAACTTATCCAATTAATATATAAATATATATTAACTTAAATAATTTAATAATCGAGCTTGAACTCGAATATTTAATAAAGTCGAATTCACTATTAAATTGAATAATAAACAAATTGAATTAAAGCTCAACTTTTTTACTTATCGAACTGAATTCGAGCCTAACATTGTTCGATTCAAATTGATTGGACTACAACCATAATTGTAACACTAACACAACTTTATTTTACCTATAGGCTAAATGCAGTTGTGCGCGCGCATATATATATATATATAAGTTATATTTGGCTATAAAATATAACTAAATATAACCTCAAATCTTTCAATATTTGGGATCTTATAAAATAGTCAAGGCACAAAGAGAAGTAGCAAAAATGATAGGGGCCCTGCATTTTATTCAACATATTAAATAATTTCATCAGAAGTAATAAAAGTAATTAAATTTGAGTTTGAATTGAAAATTGAAATATTTATTGGCCACCACCAAATTTTTATTACATAAATTCAAATTTTTACTCTCACACAACTCAGCCCCTACTCAAAATTCACAAACTACTACTATAAATATTAATAAAATTAAAATTAAAATTGGAGGTCATAAGTCTTTGAAATTGTGCATAATTTATTTTATATATATTTCTACAGATATATTAACAAATATCCCATTATCTTTCTTTTTTGCATGTGCTTTCTTTTTCTTATATAATTAGAATATGAAAGAAAAATCAAGTAATCTTGCTTTTGAATTTCTTCATATTTTTCTTCTTTTTATCCTTTGCAATTTGTATTGAATGTGGGATTTTGTTTAGAGACTCGTAATACTAAGAATACACAAAGTAAAATTTGCAAATCAAATTACTAAAATGAAATAAGTAAATTCACAATTTCAAACTTTTTATTTATTGTTAGCATCCAAACATAATATGCATGCAGAATTCGCACCACAAAGTCCACAAAATCCACATCTTTAATTTAGACTATAAAAAAACAGAATCAATTATCAATACTAAAATATTTAAATTAAAATAAAAAATTCATAACTACATGAACAATTATACACGTGTTCATCTCAATTTAATACTACAATATTATTTAGATCTTTAACTTTTATAATTCATAAGTAATATTAACTGGTTCTATTGAAATACACATAACATTCATCATATATTACAATAATTCTTAAAATCTAGATGTCTATAGGGCTTAGTTTGAAAAGAGAAATACAGCAGATAAAAAAAGAAATTAGTTTAAAACTTGATTAATATTAATTAAACCAGATTGAAAGTTTCACAAGATCTGTTTTGCTTAACATTCAAGTTAATTAATAATTTTTCAAGCTCAATAAAATGATGTAAAATATTAAATGTAATCATGAGTACCTAAAAATAAACAAAGAGAAAGAGCAAAAATTGAATTGTACTAGATTGTTGTAAGAAAGTTGTTGTAACATGACCTTCTAGAACATTCCTAATATACAAAGAGTCTTAGAGATTAGAATAAAAAAAGTCAATACTTATCCCAATTCTAGAGGTTTGTGAAGAAACACTGAAAATTAAGATTGTGTTGCAAGTGGTTGTACACATTTTGTTTGTTAGTCCTTCTACCTAATTAAAAATTATATATTTTGTAAAGTTATTTAATAAAATTTGATATAATTTAAAAATAGTAAAAATTATATTTTTAAAAATGTATAGACCTTACTATATTTCTTAAACATTTTATACTCACTATTTTTAATAATTGTATTGAAAAAAGATGTCATGTTTATTGGGACGAAATGAATATATACTATGCTCTCTATTCATTTACAAAAAAAATTGTTTACTTGATTTAACACAAGTTTTAAAGAACAATTTGAATTTATTGTGAGTGAAATAAGTGTGTACATTTTATATTACTTATATATATTGTGAGTGAAAAAAAAGTAAGTGATTAATTAATAATGATTTAAATATGTTGTGAGTGAAATAAGAATGCCATATTTTTATAATTAAATATGTATTATGAGTGATAGAAAGGTTAGTGGTTAGTCAATAATGTGAGATATGCGTATGAAAAATGGAGTGTGAATCCTTTTCGTTGACGGAGGGAATAAATAAAATAAAATTTTTGAAAAGGAAAAATTAATATTCAGACTCACGTGACAAGTGAAGGTTCTGAAAGAATCACTAACGGTATTTATTGAATTTAGAAGTTCATTTACTTCGCAATTTATGTGCAAAAAATAGATCTGTTGTGTCGGAGTATTGTCATACTGGATGAAAATAGATAATATTTCGGTAGGTAAATTAATGTCTCAGATGGTAAAAGAATCATCAAATACTCCAAATATAGATTCTTATGAGCTATACATGACATCATTAACGAAATATCAAACTTAGAAGTTCATTTACTACGCAATTTATGTGCAAAAAATAAAATTGTTATGTCAGAGTATTGTCGTATTCGATGGAAATGGATAATATTTCGGTAGGTAAATTAATGTTCCAGATGGTGAAAGAATCATCGTATGCTCGGAATATAGATTCTTATGAGCTATACATGACATCATTAACAAATATCGAATTTAGAAGCCTATTTACTTCGTATTACATGCACAAAATGGAATTATTATGTCGGAATATTGTCATATTGGATGGAAATAGATGATATCTAGAAAATTAACGTTCCAAATAGATAGATTCTCAAGATATATGTATGTACATTATTCAAATTTTACGTATGTATATGATAGATATCGATCATATGTGTGATCAATTAGATTTATTATTGGATAAAACTAATTTTTCTTTTTTAAAAGCTTAAATTAAAGAGTGGTGTATAATGGGCCCACAGCTTTAAATAAAATTTGCCAACATTAAAAATTACAATCAAAGCCATAATTCTTGTGTGTATATATATAATCTTGCGCATGCATATCTGCTATCTGCCTTTTAAATCTTTTCATTTCTTCTGTCTTTCTTTCTCAAATTTGAAGAAGAAATGGATTCAATCAAACCATTTCCAGCACCGAGCAGAAGCAAAATCGTGAAAACGCTTTCAAGAATTGTTAGCTTCAAAAACCTAACAAAGAGTCGATCGAGCTCGAAGCTGCGGTGCGACGAATCGAAACTTTTCGATGAGGAAAGGGTGGAAGAAGCGATGGCAGAGCTCCGGAGCAAGGAGTCCATGGAAGCTTTCATGGCGAAGCTCTTGGCGGAGCTGTCCTCCGTGAAGGCGGCGTACGCGGAGATGCAGATGGCGCAGTTCCCTTACAGCGAGGCCGCCGTGCAAGCGGCGGATCAGGCCGTCGTTGACGAGCTGTGGTCTCTATCGGAGCTGAAGAGGAGGTTTGAGAAGAACCAAATTGAGACGTCGTCGCCGCCGCACGTGGCGGTGATGGTGGCTGAGATGCAGGAGCAGCAGGCGCTGATGCGGACGTACGAGATCACGATGAAGAAGATGCAGATGGAGATCGATCAGAAGTCGTCGCAGATTTCTTCTCTGCAAGAAAAACTCGACGAGATTCGTAATAAAAATGGATCAATGGAGAAGAAGATGAACACGGACGGATCTTATTCCGTTCTCGAAACGGTGAAATTTGACGGTTTGAATGTCAACGACTTCATCGTTGCGCTTCAATACGCGTTGAGATCGCTGAGGCATTTCATCAAACACTTGATACGCGAAATGCAGGCGTCGAATTGGGACATCGACGCCGCCGCCGCCGCAATTCACCCCGGCGTGGAATTCACCAGAAGAGATCACAAACCGTTCGCGTTCGAGTCATTTGTCTGTGGAGAGATGTTCAGTGGCTTCGGAAATCCATTTTTCGGAATCGAGAAATTCGATCAGGATTTGGCCGGAGAAAAGCAGCGTCGCCGGAGTTTCTTCTTCGGGGAGTACGAGAAGCTCAGGTCGGTCTCTGCGAGTCATTTCGTCGAACAAAATCCGGACTCTTTGTTCAAGAAGTTCCTAAAATCAAGGTACCTCAGAATCGTGCACCCGAAGATGGAGCTCTCCTTCTCCGGCAATCTAAACCAGAGAAAAGCGGTGAACGCCGGCGAGTTTCCGTCGACCGATTTCTTCAAGATGTTCGCCGAAATGTCGAGGAGAATTTGGCTGCTTCATTGCTTGGCATTCTCACTTGATCGCGAAGTCGGCATATTTCGAGTGCAGAACAATTCGCGATTCTCCGAGTTGTACATGGTGAGTGTCGCCGCCGACGTTTTCACGGAGGAGGCGGGGGATTTGCTGGCGGCATTCACAGCGGTGCCGGGGTTCCAGTTCGGCCACACGGTGGTGCAAAGCCAGGTGTACTTAGTTCCGGCGATGAGTTAGAGGTATAAAATCTTTGCTAGTATTTAATGCTGCTACTATTTAATAACGTTAGGTATAATTTCTACAATGAATACATATAATTCAGCACATTCAACTGTGTGCAGTTTTAAAATCCTTTAGTATAAACCCTATTTTTGCTCTTTCATTTATGTTGTTATTATTATTATTACATGAGGTGTCACATTTACATATTCATTTTTGGAAGAAAAAAATATATATTATATGATTAAGTTCTTATATGATGTGATATTACTAGTTGTGATTAATGTGCTAATTGAAGAGTATGATTTCCATGGAACTATCACTTGTATGATATTTTTATTTACGAAAAAAATAAATAAATTATAGTTTATTTGGCACTATTATTTGTGTTAAATGAATTGGAATAATAAATATGTTGATTGGATAATAGATGTTCACTAGAGTTGTTACAATATTCGTAAAAATAGGAAAATAAGGAAAAATATAAATTCTAGTCACGTGAAGATTTATTATATGCCTTTGTTGATCTTCATAATAAATGTGCTTAATTACTAGATGTGCATGTGTTAACATAGATGTTACGAGGGTGATATTTATAGACGAGAAGTGTAAATAAGAAAAATAATTTTTTTCGAGATAATAGCAATTATAAGAAAAATCATGTATAATGACAATTTATATCACTATAACTGTCAAAAATCAAAATCGTCATTACAATATATAAGAACAAATTTTTGATTCGGCACAAACTCACAACTATATCAAGCGTTGCTAAATTATTTATTCCTAATTAAATATTTAACTCTTTAATTAAATTAGCTAAGTTACATACTACATAGCCTATCAAACGTGGCGATGACGTGGAAAATGCTAATAAAATAAATAAAGTTATCTGCGAGCTATTAATTTGATGTTCAGTTTGAAAAGTGTTCGTTCAAACTCGATTCGATAGTGAACGAGCTAAAATCGAGCCTGATTTAGAGCTTGATAGTTTTAAATTTATGAAACGAACTTTGCATTTATAATCAATATATGATAAGAGATACTCCCTCCGTCCCCCATCTTTCTTTCCACTTTATTTCTATTTTTGGAAACCTTCTATTTTACCCATCTTATTTAATGTGGGTCTCATTATCCACTCACAATATCTTACATATCATACTACTTTTTGTGGGACCCATTCTCCACTAACATCACTTTACTATCACTTTACACTTTAACAACTAAAATCAACACATATTATTAAAACTCGTGCCGGGTCAAAGTGGGAAGATCTTTGGGGGATGGAGGGAGTACAATGGGGTCTCCTTCACTCTAATTTACATCAATTTAGCAACGCATAATTTTATTTAATCATTTAAATTTGTATTCACCTCTATCTTAATATCTAATAAAACTACAAAATTTGATGTTAAAGAAATAGGATTTTTTTTCACTAACGTAAGCTATATTATAACGTGCATTGATGTAATAACAATACAAAAATATATGAATTTAGAGGAAAAATGAAAATTGATTAATTAATTAAATTAGTGTAAATTCAAAAAAGAAAAGGAAAGGAGAGAAATATATTATGCAGTACTTGCGAACATTGATCTTCAACACGTGCATAATTAATGAAGAACATAATTAATTAATATCACAGATAGACGACATTAATCAAATAGTACGATTAAATTAACAAAGGGCAATAAAAATGGTAGTTAGAGACTTAAATTAAAGTACTACATATAAAGGAAGAAATAAATTTATTTTATTTACACTCGATAAATAAGAGTAAAATGATAAGGATATCAAAATTTTAATTACTCTAGAAATTTGAAATTAGACATTTATTAAAAAAGCATAATAGCATACTTGATTGAATTTTGGAGACTAAACCGAAACAAATTAGTATTTGAGAAATAAAAAATTAAAAAAAAACATAATATTTGTGGAATTTGTAATACTCTATTATCTACTATTAAATGACCATAATAATAGAGTAATTAATTTAATATCTTAACTCTAAAATATTGATTAATTAGTACGTGGAAAAATAAAGTCCACGTGTGTAGTGGCTGGAATTTCTTTTTTTGGAGCCACACTTTGTACAATCACAACAAATAGATTAATATGATATGGATTAGTACTCTTTATAATTAATCTTAATTAGCAATTTAGACTTTGGCTACCATTCTCCTACCTTCATAAATTCATAATTAGTAATTAAACATGGCTGAAACAACTAATTAGACTATTTATCTAACACAATCATTTATTATGACATATACATATAAATAAAAACACAATTGCATAAATTAATACTTGGAAAATTATTTTTGAATTGTGTCATACATTACAAATTCTACCGACAAAATTGAAATGAAAAAAATAAAATAAAATACTTATACCTCATCTCATTAAAATTAACTTGTTTTTATAAAAAAAAAACACTTATATATTTAATCACAACATACCAACTTTAACCAAACTTGAGTAAAATTGAAAATGAAAAAAAAAATATAGGAAAAAGGCTTAGATCTCTAAACCCACTATCATCAACAAAAGAATCCCAAAATTTTGATACACGTCGAACAAATAAATAAATAATTAAATAAATAAAACTCTTCTAATTTGATAATCTCCTTCTATAAAAAGAAAAGAGGAATTAAAATAAAATAAAGAAGAAAACTAAGAAAAGAAACAGAATATATATATATATATATATATATATATAATGATGACGTCATGACCTAGTGGCCCATGCCGGGGCTGGGTACGGATCGGAGGATCCGATCCAAGGCGGAGAGGTGGCGGGCGATGAGCTTCTCGTCGACGGTTTCGGTGTGGCCTTTATTGCTTGGGGCTGAATTCCGTACGGTGCCCTTCGGAAGCGCCGCTAGGTAGAGGCGGCTATTGTTCTCCGGCGACGCCGGCAGAAGCTTCCTCCCGTTTGCTAACGTCGGCGTCGAGAATAGGAGGAAGAAAGCGATGAAGATTAAAGATTTTGGAGCCATGGATTGAGGATTATTGCAATTGATAAAGATTTTTGAGTAAATTTTTTGTTTGAGAGAGAGGAGAGTGATCAATGAGGAGTGATTAGGGGTGTGGTTGGGATTTATATACACAATGTTCAGAGATATATATAGAGAGAAAGAGTGTATATATGGAGAGAGTTGTAGAAAGGGAGAGAGAAGATCTTTGGGAATTTCTTTAATATTCTATAAAAAAAATATTCGTCATTTTGATCGAATTAAATGAAAAATAACGAGATTCATTTTGATCAATCTAAGTATTTTGTTTTCAGATTTAGTAATATATTGTTATATTTGACCTGATTCATATTTTGATCAAGTATTTCAATTTTCAAATTTAGTAATATATTATTCTTTTTGTCTCATTAGATATGATCCTAAAACGAAATATCGATAAAATACTTATAACTTTGATCAACCATAACCAAATGTAATATAATAACATAACTAAATGTAATGTAATGGAGGGAATACTTTCTCAATAAAAAGTTCAATCGTTTGATTTTTAAATATTGTAATTCTCATTAATTACAATGTTGTTAAATGATCACATCACATACTATATAAGAAAATAATACATATTTAAAAAGAAATATTAAGAACAATAAATAGTGATAATCATATATATTCACTCACATCACATGAAAGATGAATCATGCATGTAGAGTAGGATTTACTAAAACTGTTTAATTTTATATATAGTATCGTTATGTCCATCATCATGATATGAAGTATGGGTGATTGAATTTTTTTTTATTCCTTCTTCAATCCTTTCATCGAAAAGGGTCATTGACTTTTATTCATATATTGTAATTTGTTTTGGCTAATATGGTGAATATTTCCTTCGTCACACAAACACACACACATGTGGTAGTTTGTGCCTCTGCACATATTTTAATATATAGCTATTTATTAATTATTTTCTCCTCGGTTTCATGAGCAATCAAGACAAGATAAAATTCCCCTGCAATAATTAATATGTATGTTTGATTTATATTTGTGTGTGTAGATCATGATTGATTGAAATTTTGTGCTAGATTGGAATTTTCATAAATCATGATTGATGCAAGATTGAAGAGAGTATGTGAAAAAACAGAAGTTTCCTTATATACTTTAACTATTTAACCATTATCAAATCAAGATTAATGCAAGATTAGAGAGAGAAAGAGAGGATGAAAATAAGAGAAAGTGATTTATTAAGAAGGAAGAGGTCATAGCCGATGGGCTAATTTATAAACTCTCTCTTCGTCTCTTATATAGCAAAAGTTTCCGATACGGCGGCGGGGCAGCCAGTGCAGGCGAATCCGCACTCCTGCGGAAGCCTGCAGGCAACGTGGCCGTACAACTGCGACACCTTCCTCATTTCCCACACGGCGTGGCAGCGGCATTCGGAGCTGAGGCTGTTGAGCTGATCGCAGCACTGCTTGAGTCTCTCCTCCGGCGTCACCAAGAGGCGGGCGGCGGCGGCGCGGCCCCTCTCGCCTGACATCCACATCGTGCACTGCCACCCGGACATCACCTGAATCTCCTCCCTGCACTCCAATTTTGTCTTCTTCGCCGTCGTGTGGACGGCGGCGACGGCGACGGCGAGGAGGAGGATAAGGAGGAGAGGTGTGGGGCTGGCCATTGTTGGTGATCTCTTTATGATTATTAATGTTGTGAAGGTAATGGAATTAATGAAGTGGTGAAGTATATATATTATATTTGAAGAAGAATTGCATGATTTTGCATGGTGGGAACGTGGTGATTTTGCAGCATATATGTCAATTTAGGATTTTATGTACCTTTTGAATTTTTTAATTGAATAATGAGATATATATTTCTGTACTAATATAAAATTCTTTGGAACAAAGATCCAAAGAAACCTAAAATCCTGCAAAATTTTAATGGAGTCTTAGCTTTCGAAATCGGGCCCACAAACAAAGCACCAAAGAGCACGAGTGGCAGAAAATGCATGAATAACGGTACGTGGAAGCTCCACTCCACCGCATCGACACCTCATCGCCGCCACGTTCCGGCCATGCAAACACCTCAAACCCTCTATAAAACACCAACACACCACCTAGCTTGCAATCATCACCAACACACAAACAGTATCCATCTTCTTCATCGTACCACGTAGCTAGCTATCAATGGCGGCCAAGTCATCTGTTCTCATCGCCCTCCTCATCGCCGCCGTCGCCGTGACGAGCGCTTCCGCCTACACGACGGTGGTGACGACGACGATGTACAGAGAGGACCGCTGCTCGATGGAGATGGGGCAGATGATGCCGATGGAGAGATGCATGCAGTACATGCGCAGCCAGAGCCGGGACGGCGAGGACGCCTTCCTGAGGAGCGCCATCGCCGACCGCCGCCACAAGGGGTCGGAGTCAGAGCTCGAACAGTGCTGCTCGGAGCTCCGGAGCATGAGCCCCGAATGCACCTGCGACGCGGTGAAGCAGATGATGTCGGAGATGCCTCAGATTGAGATGAGGAGGATGGCCTGCAACCTGCCCTCCATGTGCGGCATGAGCCCCTGCGCTTGCCCTAGAATCATGGCTTGAATTAATTACAATGCTTAGTTTCTTTTCTCTTCTGTAATAAAGTGCTCTGGTTATTTAGCCTATCGGCTAATGTACCATCTTGCTTTTTAATAAATCACCTCATTTTCGGCTAATGCTTCTTCTTCAATACTTTGTTTAAACTGTGTTCGAATTGCTGCATGCATGCTGTTCGATTAATGCCTGAGTGAGTTTTTGAGTTCAGTACATTTCAAGTTCCTTTAAAATAGCACAAGATACAAGATGTCATTATTTTAGATAATAAAATTAGAAATATTACAAGATGTCTTCTTCTTCTTCTAATTCCTCTTCAAACTCCTCCGACGAAACTAAGCTCGCGTCGGCGGAGGGCGGCGGATCGCGGTGCTGGGATCGGATCTGCTTCTCTCCACTTGCTTTCTTGCTGGGCATGTTTTCGAGCTACTGCACCGGTAGTAGCCTCCGCCCCCAAGAATCTGACGGCGGAGCGCTGACGTGGTCGCCTTTAAGCCTCAATCTCTCCATATCTTTCACCGGAACTGAGACTACCTGAGATTATCGGAGATTGATGCATTTGAATTATATGGGCCTATTATTTTCCTTTTGGGCCTCTGAGCTTGATATTGGGCCTTAAATTCCCATTGAAAAAGTAATTCTTTACTTTTAAATTTAACTCGACTTTATTTTTTGCTTCTTACTTTCTTATGGTAGAAAAACAGTTTATTCTCAGAACTATGAATATATATTAGAATATGCTAGAAATATCCAAGTAATTGTGGGCAAAATTTAAATGCTATGCTATGAGCTATGTATTCTTCTCTTTCAAATTCATTTATATATTCAATTATAATTTGAATTCAACGAAATTAAATCTGATCATGAGGATTGTTTTAATAAAGACAACGTCTATCATTTAGAATACATATTTTTCTTTCTATGTCCCTTAAATCTTGAATCCTAATACATATTTTTCTTCTATATTTTTTTAGAATACATATTCAAGATGGCCAATTTTTTTGGGTACACAAACCAATAAAGTCTCTTTCTTTTTACTTACTCAATACATATCTCTTCTAAAAAAATTGCTATAAAAAGAAAATGAACCATCTTGTTGGGACGGACGGAAATGGCAAAATGAGTATCTTAAAGGGCAAAATGAGTCATCTTAAAGGGCAAAATGAGTCGTCGGGCAAAATGAGTCATCTTAAAGGACGGAAATGACAAAATAAGTCATCTTAAATGACAGAGAAAAATGGCAAAAATGACAAAATGAGTCATCTTAAAGGGCAAAATGAGAAAAATGACAAAATGAGTCATCTTAAAGGGCAAAATGAGTCATCTTAAATGATGGAGGGAGTATATCATATGATTTGACAATTGATAGACCTCATTTGATCTATATAAAGAGGTATCTCGGTTAGTTGCTGAATGGGAGACTAAATTTGACTAAGATATATAGAAAATTAATCATACTAATTATATGGTTAATTTATCTAACAGGCCAAGAATTTCATGTGTTTCACATAGGGTATAACTAATTATCATAATAATTAATACCATAGAAACTCGAACTCAAACTCGATCAACATAAAACATCGAATGTAATCCTCGATCGCCTAACCATATCATATTAAGAAAAATACATATACTAGATTTAAAACTATTAATTATGATAAATGTCACACGATTAGAAAACATGTAGTTTAGATTGATAAGGAATCATCAGATGATGAAGATATATATGCCAAATGACATGCATGAATAATGAATGCAATCACCCCAAGAAATCCTTAAAGCTAATTAGTTCTCACACCATTAAACCTTAATGTGTATATGTAGAAATAATTCTTTTTCTCCCCTCCTCCATGCAATACAGTTTATTCTTCTGAAACTAAGAATATGCTACAAATATTCTTGTAGTTTGATTGAGGGAGAAAAAGGGATCGATTTCCTACTGAGATAAGCAATAAATAGAGTAAATGCAGTGCAGGACTGTTCATCAAGAAATATGTGCAAGTGTGGATGCATTATAGGGCTAATACTCTTTTGGCAGCAGAGCAGTATATTAATATATAGTCATTAATTAGCTTTATTTTTTCTACTGAGCTTTACTGCCAAAGGAGATTTGCCCAGTAATTCTCCCTATGCTTAAATTAATTCTACTCCAAATCTGCACTGCACACTTCAATCTTAATTGCCATTTCCATCCAGTCCAGGTACTACACTTACTCTCTTCGTTTATATATTCATTATGCAGATTGATTTTTTTATATATATATATATATATAAATTCATCTTTGCTTTTCTGCTTAAGGTATATATATCAGTCATCACTTTTAACGTACATTCTGAAGAATTACTGTGCATGCATGCATGCATGGAAATTCTATATATAGAGCATTGATTTTGGAATATGGCTTAGGAATTTTTAAAATTTCCCATTAAAAAATAAAAAAAAGATTCCGTTGCCGGGACTTGAACCCGGGTCTTTCGGGTGAGAGCCGAATATCCTGACCAACTAGACTACAACGGAATTCGTGTTTCAAGTTAATTTGTTTGATTATAAATACATTTGTTTTGAGTTAAATGAATATGAATATGATTTTACTCCAAAAAGGTGGAGTTTAATAAGTCCAAATTGAAATCCCTCAATTTCCTTTGCTAGTACAACTATTATCTAAGGTTTATTAATTCAATTACAATTTACATTTAGTTTTTTCACATCTAATTTGATTTTTAGATAATTAATAACAATTAATCAACTTTTATGGTTCGTAATTCCGAAATTAGGGTATATAATTTGTTTTAGCTCCAATTTTAGCAATAAAGTTTAATTAAGATTTATTATATGATTACAAATTATTATTGTTATAAAAATAATATACAATAATCTGCAATGAGTGAAATATAAATTGATGAACAACTGAAATATGTATTACAAACAATGAAAACACTCTGTTTCATGAAAACAAGTTACATAAAGCTGTATTGAATTAACACAACTTAGGGAGAAAGACTATTATAGCCATGAAAGAACTTCAATTTTGTATAACATGGTGGAAAAAATGGTGGCTTATATAGATCGAAGAAGCACGGCAATGTTCGATTTTCGCATATTTAGTGGACGTCGTTACAGCATATTTACGCGGAAAAACCATGGGAGGACGAAGGCTATTACCAGGCACGCCATCAAGAAGTTGCATAGTGGCTGCCCACTCAAGCACCTTCTGCGCTGGTTTGATGAGCCAAGACCCGTTTCTATGGTTCGAGACTCGCTCCATTCATCCATGAATCGGATGTCGGTGACACCGGTAATGTTCTTTGCAATCTCACTGCATATCTCACACACTCTGCAAGCAACAGTCGTAGCAAATTATATAAAAACTATGAAAAGTGATATGCAATTGTGTTGTGAGGAAACTAAGCATTGTCTTTTCCAAGTAAGTGTATGTACAAGAGTAGTGAATATGCAGCAGCAAGTTTGAGAGAGAAGTTCATATATCGTCGAGAAGAACGAAATGACAACATGCATATCTAGTAACACGATACCGACACCCTACAATCATCAGTTGTGAGGCGTGAAAAGCCTAAATCTCAATTCTTATGCAGTGATCATTTTGAATATTGTTAGAGAAAACAATGCACAAGAAGCAACAGTAAAGAAAGGCAGCAAAAGCTCAGTCAAGACAAGAGAATGAAATACGTAAGCTTGACAAAATCTTCACATGCATATGCAATAAGGGCTTCTACTCCTCGATCGATAAACATAGGCGTTGATGACAAACCACTACTCAGAAGGCCAGATCACGAAAGTTAACATACGAGCAGAGTACAATGATGGCGTACGTAACTGATTTTTGATTCGACCGAAAGTCCGAAACAAATTTGTTATCAAGACAAGAAGTGATAATCCTCATGGCTTCTAACACTGTGCTCAAGAAGAAGCTTCAACACACACACAGAAAAGTCACACAAGAGATTGTATTGTATCTATACCCTTGGAACAAATGGTAAGAATATCAAGATTTGGAAGAATCTTATTTATCAAATCATGGTCAATCCAATGTGCAGGTTTCAAATTTACACATTCCAAGCCCAGATTTTGTTGACTGCAAATTTTTTTTGATTTCCCCCTTCTTCTCAATCAAGCCAAACCCCTCTATCTCTCTCATTCCGAGCCAAGATTTTGATGACTGCACAAAAATTGCATTCCACCTCTCTTCACAATCAAGCTAAAACCTCTATACAAATGCCAATGGATCACGAAGATTCAACAACAAAAGAGGAACTCTCCAACAATAAACCTTAACCAACCAAGAAATATAATAACACACAGTCACATATATATAATCAAATCTCAACAAAGTTGAACTTACCTATTTCCTCTCACTCTAAACCAGGCTTCGGCGCAATGAAAATGAGCAACTCCTAGCTCCCCTTTGCATCCGCAACCTAGGTCAATCAACTCCGCCGAATTATTCCCACTCTCCTTCGCATTCAAATGGCATATTCTGCAAACCCTCTGATTCTCCCCCACGAGCCCATCGCATTTGATGTCGATTACATGAGACGCGCACTTGTCGTCTCCCCCCTCCACTTCCAGCCTCGCATTCGAATCACCAATTTCAACCGCAGAGATTGCAGCCTCGGAATTGCTCGAGTTTGCTTCCGATTGCTCAACCCTCCCGTTGATCTCGCCCAGCTCCCGATCCATCAGACACAATCGAAGATACCGAACTCAAAAATCACGGCGCGTGAATTGAATTTTACCGAAACGCAGCGGTAAACAGAGAGGGATTAGGCGAATTGCTTTCCATTGAAGCGAACGGGGAGAAAAGGGGACGGAAATTGAGAAACATATGCGTGTAATTACAGCTGCAGTTGAGAGTTGACTTGCCACTTACTCCCTCTACTTCTAGATAACGTGGTAGTCTAGCGCGTAGAAGAAGAAGAAGAAGCACATACGTAAATATACTATACTCGTAAACAAGTAGATGCGTGTGCGCAGTGAAGGACCCTGGCTTCTCCGTTGACGGTACGGCCACGACTCCTCACCTTGTGAAAGACTCTCTCTTTCTCCCTCTTCCTCACTCTCTGTCTATATATATATATATGTATATGTTTGTATGTATATATGGTGAAGCTAAATTCCCGCCTGCAATGGCGTCTGTGTCTTTCTCTGTATATATATCTCTTCTCTTCTGCAAATTAGTTTAAACAGTAACAGTGATAAAGATAAAGATAACCATAATTTATTTATTGCAATTTATTGATAATTTTGATTTTTTTTAACAAAAATAGAGATTATAGTTGTAACAATTTGCTAGTTTATTTAACTTTAATTGGAAACATTGTAAAATTGCAAAGAAAATTAAATGTGCGTGGTGTGTAATGATTAAGTAATACAAAATTTAATTAATTTTAAAAATATATATTAATTTAGTTAAATTTTAAATTTTTTACATAATTTCAATTTTTTTCTTAAATCGGATATGAAATGTATACAACATTATTTTATACAGATAAAAATTCAATCTGAAAATAGTGTAAAATTATTAATTAACAAAGTTACTGACATGTGTTAAAAAAAATTAAATTACTAACAAAATTAATGTATTTTACAAATTAATTGAAAGATCATGGTGTCTTTTGTAAATTTTTTTGCAGATTTAGTGTATTTTTAGAATTTATTTGTCCTGTTTTGATACACCCAAATAATTAGGACATATTGATGTATAAACTTTAATATAGTTTTTTTTTGAAAGAATAAATTTATGTTATTGATAGGTATGAAATTTCATGCATGTGTAGTTATGAATTGTTAGGACAAATGAATAATATAGTTTGGGATTTTAGATTTATTTTAAATTTAAGGAATTAAAATAATGAACTTTTACTTTGAAAATTAAAGTGTATATATATGTCACTATATATATATATAAGGACGTGACTTGACTATCATTCAAAGAGACATAATTTATGTCAACTTGTTTTGTTCATTTATTGGCAAAGCAATTACAAGGAAAAGTGGGTACAAATGTACAATTGATTTGTACTAATTTTCTTGAAAGCACATAGTTAATTTAATTAATTAAAGGGGAAAGAACAAAATGGTGAAGTTGATTTTCCCCAAAATGCAATTTTTATAACATCATGTCGGTGGGTCTTAATCACAATTTTTTAACCTTTCTAATCCTCGTTATCACAATTTATTAAAAATTCTCATTGTCCCAAATATATATGGATATAATCATGTGAAAATCAAGTTGTGGGAATCAAAACTTATTCATTTTTCATATTGTTCTGATATGGGTAGTATTTTATTACATTATATAATACAATGTTATGTATTTATTAATTTAAATCATAAATCATGCAAAATGTAATTGTCCAAATCAATTCTTAATTTCTAAGTAAGAATTCTCATTTAATCAATTCCATATATATATTGCAAAATAAATCAAGCAATAGGGCACAACTTACACCAAGAAAAATCTATAAACAAAAAATAAAATAAAATATAAAAAAGGAAATTTGGATACTAGTTCAAAGGTCCAATCACTTAATTAATGAATTCTTGTTAAAGTAGGCCACTAACATGCAACCTGCCAAGAGGCACATGACTAAGGTAAAATAATAGTGTCAACTGTTAAAATAACTCTTTTTTTAATCATAGATAAAAAAAAAATAGTATCTGAAATAAAAACGAAAACCCTTTTCCTTTATACATTTAGTGAAATAATTAAAGAAAATCAACTTTTACTTTGGCAAAGTTATAATTGCAAACAATTAATACTAAAATAATAGTTTGATTGGTGTATATTATTAGATAAAAATCTAAATAGCAAAATACTGCAAATGTTTAGATTTTTACCCATTTTTGTGTGGCTACTTTTTATTATTATTATAAATACTCAGAATCTTATAAAGATTCACCCGTACTTTCACGTGAATTTGTTGTTTGCAGTATCAAATGTCTACCTGTACTTTCTAACATGATATTCACAATTAAGGAAAGAAACATTGTATCAAAACATGATAGGACATAAAACAGGCTGTGTTTATTTAATCAATATTAATTGGATAATGCTTATTGAGAAATAGAGAAAAACTGGTGCTAAGTTATCTTCTTTTTTTCTTCTAATATTTGTTTGATGTTTTAATCATTTATCAGTAATTAACAAAACTTTAATAGAAAACGTGGAACTTAGTGTAGTTCCTAATTTAGGTCCAACACTAGAGAAGTCAACGGTTGAATTTTGTAATTCGAATCAATTACAATTTGCTCAATTAAAGATTTTTTTTTTCTAATTCTGATTTTAGAACCAAAATTATTTGAATTTTCTTAATTTTAAAATTATGTTAAGTGCATATTTATATATTAATAATAAAATGATGTTTTCATATTTTAATTTTTTTCCCCTCGATTTAGCTTGAAAATGGTGCAACGCATCAATTTTACCGGTTCTAGTCAGGATCCAACATTAACCATTCCAATTCCAGATCTAGAACCAAAATGATTTTATCGGTTCCGGTTATGAGTTTAGAACCAGATTATTTACCGATTTTGGGCAGGGTAAAACTCATCCATTGACATCCCTAGTCCCACCCACCAACAATTTTGTTTTGATAATAGAGAAAGAAGGTAATTAAGAGACTAAACTAGACTTGGGAAAGTTTAGAATCTGCAGTAAGTTTAAGCTTATTTGTCTTTCCTTTGAGAGGCTAGTTTTGTTGAATTTTTGCAAAGCAGGTCCTTATTGCAATTGAATGATATTGTAAAGAGTGCCTACACAGATAGTTATCCCCAAAAACAATTATTGACTATACAATCAATAGTTGTGCATCAATTATTCATGATGGAAACCTATAACATGCACATATATTCAACTCTCTCTCTCTCTCTCTCTCTCTCACTAACTACAGACCAAGAAAAATCATAACACATGCCTTGTCTACGACGGCACAAAAGCAAAGATAGTAAAATAAACACGTCCCAATAGGATGAGAGACTGCAATTAAACAAACACACTACTATATATTTTATCATTTAACATCAAGAATTTTGTACTAGTTAAGGCAAAACACTAATATAGGTACGAAGTTCTGCTAGTACGACGTCCTTGTTCCAGACAAGCAGCAAGAAAATGAAATGGAACTCGTTCAAGAACAGAGACTTAAGCATCTTAGCATCGTGCATAATTACAAAGGATTACTTCACATGATTCCACGAGATCACGAAGCTCTCGATTTTAGCCGTCTTCGGTTTCTGTAAGATGGTAGAAAGGATTTCACTGAAAGGTTGCTGAATTATTTGCTGATAGAACGATTTGGATGTAGTGTTCTTAGGCATACCTTGTATACTTTCCATGTTATCTTCCTTGAAGACACCGAGGGGGGAGCCGTGTACGGACAGGAGCATCTCACCGTACTTTGGGAGCCTCTTGGTTTTCGGAGTCATCCCAACTGACAGTCTATTGTTACCGACCTGCAGTTACATCATCAAATTGAGGCTTAGATTAAGATACGCATTCATAGCAAATAACAACTGGTTTTACATGATTACTTCAATGAGCAAAATAAGATTTGTGGTTAGGACCGTACATCACTTCTGCCAAACCATGAATCTCAACTAGTTACGACGATATCTATACCTATTGTGTATAGAGCACAATCACTATAATTGAACAAAGTAAACAGATGCAGTAGCAGTTTACTTTTCTTGCTTGCCGATCAAAATACTAAAATGTAAGACATCACACAGCACATTTTATGCCATAATTATACACAATGAAAAATTACTTACATTTGGAGTCTGCAGACCATCCTTCAGCTCAAACATTTGTGAATCGGATGGCTCGTCGAAGACCTGAAAATAAGATTTAGGGGAGATAAGGATTGAAAGATGAATGCTTGGTGGTCAACATAAACAATGACTGGCCTTAAACTATCTCTGGTTCCAACTAGGATGAGAGGTTGGGAAAAATGCAGGAGCATCTTTAGAAGTATAGATAAATTATTATGGAGAATCTACAATGTGATCAACAAAGACTCACGAGACTCCTGATCTGTAGTTTATCAGCACCAAAAATGCTTGTTTTAACTGCCACATAATAAACAAACCTTGTTAGCTTTACAATCAGAGAGAGGTCCAAATATAAGATCATATAAGTTGAGGAGAAGATATCTTCATACCAGAATGATTTGAAAATTCAAAACCGCCAACAGAAAGATTTCCTGCAGAGAAATCAGGATAAGCTAATGATAGCCGGCGTAGAAGAGCAGCATGAAATGTTCTTTCATCAGCATGTTCTAGAGTCATATCAACATCTTTCTCTTTCCATTTCACTTCGTACCGGCCATCATTTCCAGTCTTTTCTAAGGATAAGTCTGGAAAATTTTCCCTGAAAAACTGCAATACAGGAACCTGCAACTGGTCTTTGCTGAAATACGAACGGATTAACCGCAGCGTAGTGAGGAACTGTTCAATTTCAACATCTCTGAGAGCTCTGATGGCAGCAAATTGACGTTCAACTGATCAAAGAATATGCACAAGTGCGTTAGAAAATGGATGACGAACTTATGTAAGGTTGGTTCTGTTGATGTTACAATTCATAAGAAATGGATCATCTCATAATTATTCATGGCATTCCAACCAAGTTTTATTTTTGTTAACCTAATCATCTGATTGTGGACACTGTGGAGGATTTCAACAGTTCAAATCTTTTTGTTACTGATGATGTATATTTCACCCTTGGCTGGTATAGGCTATTATATTGCAGAGGAGATGAGTACCTTCAGAGTCGTCAAAAGCTTCATCTTTCTTTTCAATTGAAGCACCTTCTTCATTCTTTTTGTTGATGCCTGGTTGATTTTTCTCCAATGCTTCGTTTTCTTTTTCCATTGAAGCACCTTCTTCATTTTGTTCGACAACTGGTTGCTTTCTCGGCCTACCTCTCCTTTTCGCCATTGAAGATCTTTAAACTAAATGAAAGTAGAATTAAGGGGGAAAAAAGCAACCAAAGAGGGTAAGCAATATGTACGAGTATATCTAAAAATTCTAGAACACAATAAATTCAATCATCAAATCTGCAATGCATCAAGCCAGGATATAATTTAATTCATAGTAATTTAAAATTCGAATCACAATTTCAAAATATCGTCATACGAGGAAGAAAAAAGAAAAGCATTCTCATTCACCTGTACAACGAAAAAGGAATTCCAATACTGTCATCCATTTTGAAAATAGCTGTCATTTGAAGATCCAAAAACAAAAAGCAAAAAATCCACAAAGCAGAGAAAAGCTTTCCCTACTGTTATTTAGTTAATCCCAACTCTATAAATGCATTTTATGTTTTGGAAAAAATAGTTACTTGATAATATGAGGGCATTGCATCTGGAGAGCGATAGATGGTAGAATTGAACTAGATAACAAAAAGAAAAACGCATAAAATTTCAAAAAAAAACACAGAAATACCGACTTTAATTACAAATTTCGACACCAGGTGAGGAAAACAAAACTACTAGAAACAAAAAATGAGGGGAAGTTTGGGGAAAATGATAACATACTCGAATGAGCTACTGAAACAGCAAACTTAGATGGGGGAGCAGTCGCCGCTGCTACTGACTGCTGCGGCGCGTGTCGAAGAAGCAAGCAACGAGAGATGTGAGAGCGGAGAGTGGAGGAGGGAAAATTCAAAGAGAATTCAGATACATAATAAACGACGTCGCATGACGTAATCGCATTCTTTAATTTCGATTTTCTTGGAACAAAAACTCATTATTTTATGTAATTATGTTAGCATTATTCTATAATTAGCCTAATAAAATCTCGATGTTCCATTTACGGATAGAGAGTTAGTGAGTGACATGAATTTTAATAAATAAAGAAAAAACTCAAAAAATTAAATATACATAAAATTCAAAATATTGAGTGCTTATAGTCTGTTTAATAGTCTTGAAACAATTCTACTATATACAAATAGTTGTGATTCTAAAAAATGGAAGCAAAACTATCTGGGGCCGGAGAGCTCTATGGCCTCGATAACAAACGATGATTCGTCGCATGTTTCGTTAAAATTCAACGAGAAGCTAAACGTTCGACCCTGGCAAAGATCGACGCCGCCCTGCGCCTCCGGCTGCTCCGTCTGCCCGTTTATCCCTTCCAAGATCTTCAAAACCTGCGACATTTTGGGCCGGAGATCCGGGTGTGATTGAGTGCATTGCAAGGCGAGTTCCACGGCCTTTTCTACCTCGTCCGAGTCAAAACTTCCGATTAGGTTCTTGTCGACGAGCTCTTCGAGTTTCTTCTCTGCATGCAGAGTTTTCACCTATATATATATGTATCATCCCAACAATCTGTTGTAGTTATATATGGTTGAGAATAAATCACTAGGGGTGCTAAATTCGTTGTAGGAGATAAAGGCGAAGGCGAAGAATAACATACCCAGTCGAGGATCATTCCTCTCTGAACCTGCCCGTTGACAGCATCCAATGCCTTCTGCCCCGTTATGAGTTCTAGTAGAAGGATTCCGAATCCGAAAACATCGGTCTTGTCTGAGGATTGGCCGGTTGAGAGATATTCTGGTGCGATGTGCCCTAGAGTGCCGCGGACAGCTGTGGTCACGTGTGAGTCCCTTGGATCTAAGAGCTTGGCTAGGCCAAAATCTCCAACAACGGCTTCGAAACTCTCGTCCAGTAAGATGTTTGCAGCCTTGACGTCTCTATGGATGATCTTTGGATTGCACTGCTCGTGTAGGTATAGAAGCCCACGAGAGGCTCCTAGAGCAACGCGCATGCGTTTACTCCAGTCGAGAGATGGCGTCTCCTGTGCAGGATCTATCAATTCGATAACGTACACGAGTTAAACACGACGTTGCAAATGAAAATGTTGACAGTAGAATCTAATCGAAACTCGGAGTGTTTACTTTGGGTGATAGCTTAGATACAGTAAAAGTAGTATAAAGGCTGCAAAGATCATCGAGTCAAAGGAGAGAAAAGAGATACTACAAACCTCGAAGACGATCTGCAACGCTCCCGTTAGGCATATATGGATAAACGAGCAGTTTCTCCTCAGGGGTCATGCAGAAGCCGTATAAACGCAGAAGGTTCCGATGCAACGCCAATCCTATCATCTCAACTTCAGTCTGAAACTGCACTTCCCCAGTGAAACTCGGGTCTTTCAGTCTCTTCACTGCTACCACTGTCCTATTCGGAAGAACTCCTCTGTACACAACTCCGAATCCTCCTTGCCCGAGTATGTTTTTAGGACTGAAGTTGCTAGTCGCCGTTTGCAGCTCACGTAAGGAGAACCGTGTCAATTGTCCAATATTGAACTCATAATCTTGCTGCACTGCACATTCGGACAATCAAGAACCAGTGATCATCTTTATGGTAGCTGATGATAAAGAAAGAGATACAAGTGCAGTTAAGAAGGTACCATAAGATGTGTAGAGACCACGAGACCGGTAGAAGTGGATCCAACACACGAGGAGTGAGACTGAAGCAACAAACGCGCAGCTGACTCCAGCTAAAACAGCGACAACGAGGTGATGATGGTGGTGCATTACTTTTGCATACGAAGTCGTATCTGAAAGAAAGAATCAAAGAGTTGAGCACCGATTACCAAGATAAGGTACACTGCGTGATAGTAAAAAGCTTTCGATAGTACCATTAAGTGGTTTTGGAGCAGCCATGCAAATTTGTGAATTCGCAGAACAAAGAAAGATGTTTCCTGCAACACTGGAACAACAGATACTCAAATCAAGAAAATTTAACTCTGTAAGTAGATACGAGGTAGCTACATATGCAGGAAGAGAACATCACAACAAAATAAATTGCTGAAAGAGCTTCACCTGTAGTCTTTAGCAAGTATCTTAGGGATGGGACCGCTTAAGTTGTTAAACGATAAGTCCCTGCAAAACACGAATGCCCTATTAATCAGCATCGATTTCCCATTCTTTGATCACAATTTACTAATGGCTATGGTAAGAAAACATACAAGACAGAAAGACCTGTAAGGTGGGCTACATCTTCTGGGATTTGTCCAGATAACTTGTTTCTGCTAAGTTTCCTGGAAAATTCATTAAGCTCGAGTAAAAAATCATCTAAACGAGCTATGAACAGGCTTTGGATAGAAAATAGCAAATATATCCTCACAAGTAGCTAAGTCGTGCTAAACGGCCCAGAGAGCTTGGAATACCACCGTCGAACTGATTCCCGGAAAGATCAAGAGTCTGTAGCTCCGAAAGCTTTCCAATCTCGGGGGGAATGTTTCCCTTCATCTGATTATTCTGTAGTAACCTGTTTATATGCATGCTTAGTTTCTAAATATTCTTGATGAACAAATACGATGGGAAGCTAACATTAGAAATTTCATAGGAGCAATCAACCTGACCTGAGACTAAAAACTATAACAAGATAAGGAAACAAATTCAAGTAAAATGTGATTAACAATAAGGCATGATCTTTTTTCATTTCTATAAATACATAGGTGAATTAACAAGAAATGAGAACAACTTCGTATGGGCTATAATGTCTGGTATTCTGCAAACAAATTATTAAAAAAAATACTAGACCAACCAGATATCTTAACTTATTAGTAGTTATTAAAAGTAGAAGCAGAAAATGAATCATATACTAATAACACTGATATTTAACATTATATTCAGTAGAAACCAGAACTTACATTGTTCGAAGATGAGTCAAGTTCCCAATACTTGGTGAAAGTGTGCCAGTTAATCCCATACTAGGCATTTCTCTAACATTAGACCAAAAGAAATATTTTTTTAGAAAAATGAAATAAAATACACTAAAAAAACACAAAAAAGAGAGGAATGCATTTGAATAACTCAAGTGTAAATAATACTACTACTTCTTACAGAGATATGACAAAGCCTTCTGTAGAGCAGCCAACCATGTACCAAGTGCAAGGGTCCACAGAGTTAATATCCCAACCATCAAGAACATGATTTTCATCTTTCATTTCTCTCTTCATTCCCATCAGAGCAGCAACTGCTTGTGCCATTACACAAAAAATCCACATTATTGAGAGAGAAAAGAGAGAGGGGAATGGTGCAATGTAGAGCTTACCTTCAAAATTAACACCTTTAGGTGAAAGAAGACTGAAAGAGCAACCAACAGTGGTAACCCCAAATATAATTAGCAATAATGTCAACTCTATTCCTCTCATTATCTCTCTATTGAGAAAAGGGGGATAAAGAAAAATTTGGTGTTCAAATGATTTTCTTTCTTGGCTTGTTACATCTTTGATAATAGGATATTCTTAGATGCAATCAACGAGGATAAGGCATATGGTTGGCTGAAGAAGACAGAAAAAGGGAACCAAATAAAAATCTTTCTTCTTTCCATTTCCCCTTTTCGCAGGTCTCTTAACACATTACAAGACATGCAAACTGGTTCACATGTAAAACAGAGTAAAAGTTATCCTAGTTTCAGTTTTGTCTTTGTTTTCCTGAGTCTTCAGTTGCAGAGACCCATTTCTCAAGACATCTCAGTTAAAATATTACTGCTTGCCAGAACCTTTTTTTCCTGACCATTTATGGTTTTAAGAGTAGAAGATGTAGATTTTCCTTAAATTTATGGATTCTACTTTTAAATGTATAGATTCCTTAAAAAGGACATCTTCCTATCAACCCCCAACTCACCACACACACACACTTTACAAAGGTGTTAACTAACAAGCTTATATTTTGCAATCCTCAAATAATAGATAAGATACAAATCATATTGAACAAACAAACAATGTTACTATGAACTTAATAGAAAAACTATTGGCAAGGTGATTCGAGGTGTGTTATATGAGTACTGAGGTTACTCATTTCACCAACTCAATCATCCAGTAAAGGGATTTCTTTTTCTCATATTACTATTCTTGATTACATGTTTCAGGGGTGAAATGTATAATTTTAATTTGAAAAGATGGGCACATGTCACACATCTATAATTCTATTTCGTATGAAAAATTTCCCTTTTGTGTGCATGATGATTTGCACTGTCGTTGCATCACAATATTTAGACAAGCATCTTTGAACATTGTGGGTTCCTTACATAGTGGTGTTTTAGAACAAGTTCCAAAAGTGACCTACTCTATCCCATATAAGTAACATGAAATCATCATCAAACTCAATTATGTCACCAAGTTCACCCCAAAGTTTGACATAGGTTCATGAATCTAAACTAAACTATTAAGACTCCACTCGTACATAACGAATTATTCCAATTTTATCATTGGACAAATATAAATGTACTTAGGACGTTAATAGACACAAAATTTTAACTCAACACACTTGGGTGTGAGTGTGATCCACTTAATTAATTTAATAAACTCTAATTGTAAATTAACATAACAATTCAAATTAAGAAATTGTAATTACTCTTAAAATAGTGGGACCCATCCAAAAATGTGCCCTTTCAAATAAACAACTCAATTAAATTAGGTTTAATCCGATCCGTTCAAAATCTGCACTCGCACCAAAAGAACAATTCTTTAGCACAGAAGCCTACGGCGTAGATGGTGGCAAAACTCTCGAGTCACTCAAATAGCAAAGTGAGAACTCATCGGGAAAATTCACAGAAATTAAAAACAAAGACAGAGAGAGAGAGATTATTGATAATAAAAAAATGAAATAGGAAGAGAAGAAAGGCGTCCAGGCTCCTACCCTTGAGATTTGGGAACTGTGGGGGGAGAGTGTCCCCCTGTCTTGCGAAACAGGACAAGACGAATATTATTGAATGCGGTAGGCCACACCGCCACTCAATTTGCACCCCACCCCTCTTCCAACCGTCCGATCGAATTTCGAAGAGATCGGCAAATCAAAATCCGAATTTTGCGCGGCTTCGGAGTGCGTGCTTCTCTTTGCTGGCGCAATAATTGCTGCCTCTGTCGCTGTTTTGACTATTCTGTAACGGAGCATGACAGCTCGGCCGTGGTTGGCGCGACACGACGCCGTATAGCGTAGGCTGGAAACTGCCAGCTATTGATTGCCCCACCGTGGCGGGGGAGGGCGGTGGTGGCGTGGCGCACACAATTTCAGCTCAAATCAATTGTAAGCTTCATTTTTCTGAATTTTTTAATTCCATTACATGTAATGTGTGTGTATATATATTCGATTTTATTTCTTTTTTATTGTGATGTTTATCAGTATAAACCCCCACTTACATCCCATAATTAAATTCATTAATTCAATTTTTTAAAATTAAAATTAGCTGCAAATTAAAATTTGAATAAAGAAAGTGAAACTTGAGGGAGGGAGGGGGGGGGGGGGGAACTAATAAAGGGAGAAACTTGGCATAAATAAGCAACATATTTTCTTTCACAATATGTAAAGGGACGAACTGTAACAGAAAGAAACCGAAACAAAAGGGAAGCAGAAGCAGAAGCAGAAAAAAATAGAAAATAAATCGAACCCACCATTTATGGTTCAGGCTTGCTTGCTCCTATAGAACAACACATCTATTCATACATTCTTCTTTTGCCTGTTACGCATCGTGCTTTTCTTGTGGGTGACCAAACATATGCACAAAAGGGTCTTTCCCCCCTTTCCGAGACGAACAAGCAGCATCGTGTAGGAAAAGGGAGAAATAAACAGCATTCGTGGAACCACTTCTGGTCCCCTTCTGTTCCGGTCCTTGTAACTCAAGAGATGCATGCCGTTGGTTCGGCTAACCCCTCTCAATTAGAGGTGTTATTGAACCGGTTAAGAGTTCTTCAACCCATTTAACTAGCATTACTCATTGGCTACTCTATTTTACGTTGTACCCTCGTATGATGCGAAGAACTGGAGTCCCATTTGTCTTTTCACGTGGTCTGGTATCAGCTTGTTGATCAGATCTGGAGAGGCACCAGACAACTGCATCCATGGTGGCAGGAACATTGAAGTTAATAGAAGAAATTATAACTTGGGATAATCAAGAAACGGTAGCGTTTTTCCAGAGTAACTCTATTCACTGTTACTCCAGTGAAGTGATAGTGGAAACACGAAGCGTGTAAAATAGTCTAAACATATGGCCATGCAGGTGCCGGAAAAGTTAGGTGGCAGATGTAAGACTTGAGCATTAATTAAAGAAAAAGGCCAAACAAGTGGTATCTGGTGAAAGGTGAAACTCAAAATATTTGCTTTAATCTCCTAGATTTCTATTAGAATTTAGATAGTCAGTAGTAGATTGCAGAGTTCGGCAGTACCTCAAAAGTACCAAGAAGAAAGGCATGTAATCCAGCTTGATTTACATATACCGCGATATCAATTTGAAAATGTAAAACCAATGGCATGCTAACTTGTTTCATGTAATTTGCTTTCTGTGTGTCAGACCAGATTCACTTAAACAGGAAATTGATCAATGAAGTTGTGGTTCGTGGTCTAAGTAATCACTGATGATAAGCATGTGGGCCTCAGGTTCACTTAAAATAGTCTTTACTAGACATAGTTTGAATTGGTTCTTAATTGTAACATGCACAACTTGATTGAATATTCACGCACCTCCTGTTTGAAGTTGAACAGAGGTGGCAATGGACGACCATTTGGTAAGCGAGCATTGGGTTCCCGAAGCTCATCAAAGAAAGGATGTGCACATGCTTCAAGCTACAATATGAAGCATCATGTTAAAGGGCAGGTATACAAAATATGAACCCAAGAACAGGATAACATTGTTTTTACAATCACTGTGTTAAAGAATAAAACTGCAACAAAAGCAGAAAAAACTCACCGCAGTGCATCGAAGATTTGGAGAGTATTGCAGCAACCTGGAGGTAAGATCTATTGCTTCTGGAGGCATCCTCTTATGGAACACCTGAAGTAGTAGTGGCAAGGGTACACGCAGGTCAATATTCAATAAGATATGAATGGCATACAAACTATCATCGCAATGATACTTTCAGAAGTAATACAAAATACAGTAAAGCTTAAAGTAAGATAGGTCGTCTCTAGTGGTTAAGGTCACAAATATTCCCCAACTTAGATAGGTCGTCTCTAGTGGTTATGGTCACCAATATTCAGTGGGCAAAAACTAAGATAAGACTTCGTACAACTTCCGTGATAGCAAGTTTGCAATAGGCAACCAATAACAAGAAAAACACCAAAACAACTCCAGTGCTGAATCATATAAAAACTTTAATATGGATAGCATACCTTGTGCCAAGGGTGTGCTTTAATTTGTGGAAATCTAAAGTCGTTGTAGTTTGGATTCATACAGCGGATTTCTTCCCGAGTAGGAGTTCCAAGTACCTAAAAGACAAAATGAGAAAAGTTAGGAGAGATGTTATATATAAGATCACCTCCAGAACAATGGCTGAGTTATACCTTAATGACTTCCACAAGCTGACCGACAGCATTTTCTCCAGGAAACAAAGGCTACAACACATTGCAGAATTTGCATAGTTAGGTCAGATGAAAATGTGAATAACCATTGAAGGAAACAAGCAGGTGCTTTTGATGGCAAAATATTAAAACAACTCACTTGACCCAGAAGAAGCTCAGCAAGCACACAACCGGCTGACCAGATATCAATGGAAGTAGTGTATTCCGTTGCACCAAAAATAAGTTCAGGAGCCCGATAAAATCGAGAACAAATGTAAGATATGTTTGCTTCACCTCTCACCTATAGAGTTAAGGTCAAGTAATTATAAGTACAAGAAACAAATGAATTGTGGCATAACTTGTAGTAAAAAATTCAAAATGGAAGATATGGAGCTTATATCCTCCATTTTAGCTCCAAATTGCCTTGGCAAAGAAAGTGGTAGTACAAACAGCAAGTTCAAATAGAGCACTTACTAATACTTTTGCACTTCCAAAATCACATATCTTGACCTGATGGGTAACAGGATCAACCTAAAGAGATAGAGAATTCAATATTAAGAAGTGGCGGTTATTTTAACTCTATTTAGAATTAAAAATCTACTCATCCCTACCAAAACATTTTGGGGCTTCAAGTCTCTGTGGCAGACACCAGCAACAGAATGCATGTAAGCCAACCCTCTGAAGATCTGCAAAATATCCTTATTGTTAATATTGAAAACAAAGAAACACCCAGCTGAAAACAAGTTGTATGGCGTTATTTTACTTACTTGGTATGTATAAAGTTTCACATAGATGAGTGGCATTTTCTGGTTCGCGTCACTATAATGCTTCAGCACCCGAAACATGCTTTCTGGAACATACTCCATAACTAAATTGAGAAAAAGCTCATTTTGGCTTGTAGTTGAGAAGAAACAATGTTTCAACAAAACAATGTTTGGGTGATCCATAGTCCGCATTAACTGTAGTTCACGATTTTTATATCTTCTGTCTTGCAAAACTTTTTTTATAGCCACGGTCTCTCCAGTTTCAATGCATTTTGCCTACGTCCAAAAAATATAGAGCAAGTAAATTTCTTGAGAATTATGAAAAATGAAAATAGGAAATCAGCAGTTACCTAAATTTAAATACCTGAAAAACAATTCCAAATGAGCCTGTCCCTACAACTCGCTCTGCCATGTAACTAACAGTCTGCAGAGTACAAGAAAAATAAAATCAGATATAACCCAAGTGTTTCCCTTCTCCCCCCTTTTCACCTTGCATACAAAATGTGGGATTGAGTACCCTTTATTACCCCTTTGCCCTTCACTCCAACAGTTCCTCTCAAACTTATATTTGACATAACCATGAGCTGGTGAAGATGAGAATGCTTCAAGAACTAGAATTAACAACTAAAGATATCCCGCTATAGTATAATCCAAGCCAATCCTAACAAATTTACAACCCAAATCATCAAAACTTCAGAAAAATTAACTCATAGTTATTAGATCAGTCAGCCGTGCTCAAGAAATTTGTCAGCTCAAGAAAAAGTAAAGTAAAGAAAAGGATAAGTCAATATTCCCATTCCTGAATAAAAAAGAAAGAAAGAAAATAAAGGTTACCTGCTTAGGTTCCCCATTCTTTCCCCCAATGGTCGTTGAGATTATGTGACCAGTAACTGTGCCATTCCCATCCATTACAGGAGCAGACATCTCCTGTGTAATGTTAAATCATGCTACATAAGAAACCACGTTGTTCCACTTTCTATAAAAAATCAACAAGATATTTACTGGTTGCAAGAACACACACACTAGCAGAGAACTAATCACAAATAGTAGGTATAATTCAGCAAATACCAAGTGCAAATTCCAGAAATTAAACAAAATCCATTAAGCCCACTCACTTGATCAGCTAGCAAGAAAGTCCAATTAATTAAATAGTTAACTTGAAGAGATAGGAGATATATAGCCACTTAAGGCACCGATCCACAACAGACACTAACTAAAATCGAAGTAGATAAAAGTAAATAACTTTCCATAAACTTAAGAGTACATAAATAATATCGACATCGCGAATCTACAGCTGATTCGGATGAGGGAATAAGTTCTCCTAGCTCATCCCAAATTTAATGTAAAAACGAGCAAAGTTTAGGTTACAGAATTTATTGTTTCCACGAACATCGGAACCGAAACATGGACTCCTAGAAACGATTACAAGCAGCAGTAACCTCAAACACCAAAACTACAAAAAATCAGATAATTTCAACGCCAAATTTTGAAGGACTAAGTAAAAACAAAATAAACAAAAGCAGCAGATCTACCATTTCCCGAATTATCACAAAAGAAAACAGAAGATCAAACATAGCGTGATATCTGGAAATATCTCACAACACGAAAACCATTTTCCCCAAAAACTAAACTAAAATAAAATAAATACCTTATCGTCTGCCATAACAGTGGAATTCCCGCAAGCAAATCGAAAGGCTAAAACAGAAAAGACAGCAGCTACGATTCAGCTCTACGATCTGCGCAGCATTTCGCCGTTGATGATTGAGAGGCGACGATTGTCGGTAGAGAAAAAGGAAAAGAAGAACACAATTAGAGGGAGAGAGAAAGAGAAAAAGAGGCGAGGGATGTGGTTAGCGGGCGCCGGGACCCACAAGCCAAACAGCATCCCATGTGATTACAGCTCCTTCTCCTCTCTCCCTCTCTCTCTTTCTCTTCCCTTCTCTATCTCCTCTTTTTTCTTTCTTCTTTTTCTTTTTCCTTGACGAAATACTTCCACTTTATTTACAGTCCCAACCCTTTTTTCCTTCACAAAAACGCTACTTATTATCTAAATCCTCAAATGCGACTTTTCATGTTATAAACTGCGGGCCTAAACCTCCTGTAAATTATTGGGCTGGGCTTTACATTTATTGGGCCGAAAAAAAACAATTCAGCCCAAACAATACACTATTTTTTAAAAGGTATACAAATTTTGAATTATTAATTAATATTTTCAAATTTTACAATAAAATTTTGAATTTCATTTTGAGAAAATTTTATGTGAACCTGATTTCCAATTCAATTATTCTATTGAAAAGTTAAATTTTTGTCTATTATGAATGTAAATGATTATTATTTATAAGCCCAGAAGTAGCATAATTTATGGTACCAAATTTAGAAATTTAGAAGCCCAAAAGTAGTTTTAAATTTGCTAAAACTACAAATGACAAAAAATATAAATAAAAAAAGGTTTGGGAAAAAAATTCCCAGAATGGTTATTTTCTCCTTTAATTACAGAAATTACATACAAACCCTAGAAAGGAAATTGCATAGGGTTTGTTCACCACACTGTTCGTATTCATTTTCATTGAACCTGATATTGTCACCAAATCCTGTCCTCGTTTCACAACCAATCGCGTTTCCGGATACCTCGGTCATCAGCTTCGTATTGTTCATGCTCCACCAATCCGTGAATGGTGTGAAGTCTCAATTTGAAGATAGGAGCTTAATCGATACTCGTATTTGCTGTGAAAATTGAGGTTTGATTGGGTGGTCTGGGGATTTGTTTATCAATTATTTGTTTACTTTTGAGGTTTGGTAATTGTCAATTTGTGATAATCAGCTCATCTCGTCTAATTCGTCTGTTTTTTTGCAGTAGCTCACAGTTTGCATTTGAATCGATGAATCCTCAGAGTTTTGCTCCTCCCTATAATATGCAAGTACGTAATTCAAGCAAGTGATGATTTTTTTTATTACTTTGATCCGTTTAGCTTCTTTGAGTGTTTGATTGTGATGTATTTGCAATTTTACATCAATGTGATATATGTTTGCTGCAGTTCCGCCCTGCAACACAGGCGCCACAGCAAGGGCAACAGTTTATCCCGCCACAATCTGCTCCACAATTTCATCCCTCACAAAATATGGGGATGCCTCCAGTTCAAGGTCAGCTACCTCAATTTTCTCAACCAATGCAGCAACAGTTTATGTCGTGGCCTCCGCAGCCCGGGCATGGGGCACCGCCCTCGTATCCGCAACAAAGCATGCCTATGACATCAGGAATGGCACAACCTCAGTCGATTGCTCCAGGCCAGGGAGGTCAATTTTCGTCACCATATACTGTAAGAAATTTGCCAGTACATCCTTGTTTCTCTTTACTTTGGCTTCCACTTAGCTAATTTTATAACTTTTCCAGTTTGCACCATCTTCTTATGGCTTGCCCATGCCTCCCCAGTTCCAACCTTCCTCCCAAATGTCAACGCCTGGGGCTGTTAGTGGGGCGCAGCCGTGGATGCATTCAAGTCAGGGTACTCCAGTTGTTGCACCACAGCAAGGGAATTTGCAATCCTTCCCCACCACAGCAACTGTGCCGGTGATTGTTCTTGTTCTGTTTCTTTTTTTGAATATGATATTAGTAGCAAATATTGCAGGGTAATATTGCAATTTTTTCCTTATGGTATTGATTTAATGTTCATTTGTGTCAAAATTTGGAGGCTAGTGAATATTTTGATAATTAACAGAATCTCGTGTGTACATGATGCATTTTGTAGATTGAATGATTTGACAACATGATTTTAACCTTGTTCCTTACCTTTTGCTTAAGGCTGTCAATGGTTCTAGCACTGCTCAGCAATCTGCTTCTGATTGGCAAGAATATGATGCTGCTGACGGCAGAAGGTAATTTGTTTCTTTTGCATTTTTGTTGGAGCTTAATCTGCCACTATTTCACAATTTAGTCTTTAGAAGACTCAACGCAGTGTCGTTCTCATGAGTTGAATATTGACTATTCTTCTAACGTGTCCATCTCTTATGCTACATGTGTGAATTCTTATTTCATTACTTTCTACTGCCATGTTCTCTAACCAGTATATACAATTTGTATCTGTTCAGGTATTATTACAACAAGACCACAAAACAGTCTAGTTGGGAGAAGCCTCTTGAGTTGATGACTCCTCTAGAGGTGCGTGAATGTCTTGATTTTTACTTCTCAAGAGATCCTTATGAATTTATTTATTTTCTGAGCCGTTAATATATATTCTCTGCTTTTGTGTAAAATCTGTCCTTCGTCCTGGACATTGAAAATTGTAGACATGTTTATGTATTCTCGTTTATTTGCATGTCCTTCAATGGTTTGTAGATGTATTGGCAAGTCAGGGGAATATAAAGACCGCCCTTTGTCCTCACTTTGAAGGCGGTTTCACGTTCTCAAGGCAGGCAACAATTTGCTATTTACATTCAAATTTAATGTTGGGATTTAATTCATGATAACATGTGGGTGCTGTTGTTCCTAGTATTAATAGAAAAGTGCAAGAACTAATACTTATTCAAGTAGAAGACATGTAAGCCTGTTTTGGTTGATTGTTGTTGGCGAGAATCGATTGAATAGTACGTGCTTCAGTAAATTGTTCTATTGGAGAGCAATATACATGTTTCTAAATAACTTTTGGTTTTAATCTGTAGTATTTAACTTTCACTTCAACTTTGTGTTGTGGTTTACATTTACCTGATGCCAGGTTCTTTCTGTTATCCACCTTTACAGTTCCATCTAATAAGCATTTTCTATTGTTTTATCTTTTCAGTAGATGTTTGATCTGAGTTTATCTAATGTATCACATCATATATATTCATTGGTATCAGATTTATCATAATATCTTTTAATTATATCTCTCTTTCCTTTTTGTTTATATCTACCTGTTCATATGCTTTGATAGATTTATAGCGACACCCTTCTTCTGGTACTCTGTTTATCTGATCCCTACCTTTGTGTGGTTCAAAGAACTCTACAGGTCCAGGTTCTTTAACTCAATGACCGAATGTATGACTGGTATATACGTGCCAGATGAAATATTTGATACTGAAATTCTTTCTTTTGCTGAGTACATATAAGCATGTAGTATGACGCTATGACATCTTATGGTTTATCATATTTCAAGTTTTTTTGTAATTTTTTATGACTCTGCGAGCTCTTTCTTCCTCAAATGGACTAAGTTTTACTAATGTTTCATGTGACATTGGTTCTTTCAATTGAGCCATGTCCTGTCACCTTAGGTTTGCTAGTGGTTGATGCCTATTATTTGTATTACAACTCAGTATTAATTAAGTGGAGAAGTTTTAAATTATGCTTCTTATTGATGTTTGGTATAATGCAGTTTTTTCCTACTTTCATTTCCTATGTTACCTTGCTTTATGCATGCAACAAGCCTCATTTTTGAATTGGAAGATTTTGATGCTACATTTTTCCTGCTATACAACCAATGCTTGATTGACAAGTTATCCGATTGAGCAAAGTTTGTTTTGACAGAGAGCTGATGCATCAACCGTCTGGAAGGAATTCACTACTCCTGAGGGTAGAAAGTGAGTCTGACCGGAACTCATTAAGCTTAGTTTAGAGTTTTTTTAGCCTTAATTAAATATATCCTTTAAATTGTGTATTTATTGTCAAGTAATGTACATGCTAATTGGTTAATATGGAACCTCATAGGTATTATTACAACAAAGAGACAAAACAATCAAAATGGACGATACCTGATGAATTGAAGGTTTGTATGGAAAAAAGTTGGTTTATATATTTTTTTCTCTTGTGTTGGACTAATTCTCACACTTATGCTTCCAGTTAGCTCGTGAACTGGCCGAAAAAGCTGCTGCTGAGGCATCACATCCAGAAATGAATGCTAGCTCTGCAGCTACTGGCTCTTCTGGTGAACAACCACCTTCTACGGTCAACATGGCAAGCTCCAATACATCAGCAGGAGCTGGTGTCAGTTTGAGTCCTCTCCCAGTTGCTCCAGTGTCTTCTGATGGCAGTGCTTCTTCATTAATGGCCTCTGAACAAATTGCCACTCCTGTAAAGCACACATCTATTGCTAGTGCAGCAGGAGTGTCAGTGGGAGACACAGTGGCTTCCTCCCCAATAGAAGGTCCTGGAAGCACTGGGGTTCCAATTAAATTGTCAAGCACCAGGTAAACAAAAATGCATGAAGTTATTTGATTGACCTCAATTCACATTGTGTGAAGGCTTTATTTGATTCTGCTTGAGATATGTTTCAGGATCAGCATGGAAAGTCCTTCATCTCAGGTGGGGTCGAGTACCTCAGTCAGGGCTTCAGTCCAAGATGGAGAGGTATGGTTAGTTTAGTAAGGCAGGCATCTGCAAACTGCTAGTGCTATATAGAGTTGATGTTACAATTTGAATCAATTGAAGTTTTCTCCTGTTTCCTTAACTCCTACATTCCATACTCCTCACTCCCTCACCAGCAGCCTCTTGCTCCTTCTCAACTCTTTCTCTGTACCCCCTTTCTTCTCTCCAGTCTCTCCCACATTTTGTTGTATTCTTTCATCTTACAAAAGTCATCTGATTTTAGTCATCCCTTTGATTTATACAAATATGTTTATCATGGTCAAGAAAACACGAGATAAATCATGTTGATAGACAATATTTAGCAAAACATACATGCTGATAATGGTTTTTTTGTCTACTTTCCAGGAGGAAAAAAGAGGAGCTGCTGTTGCTGGGAAACTGAATGTGGTGCCAGTTGAAGAGAAAACAGCAGATGATGAACCTTTTATATATGCTACCAAGCAGGTACTTGCTTTATAATGCTTCATTGATATAAACTTCCATTACACAGAGCTTTATTGTGACTATGCGTTCAGGAGGCAAAAAATGCGTTTAAAGCACTATTAGAGTCTGCAAATGTGGAAGCAGATTGGACTTGGGACCAGGTAAGCTGAATGTTCTGCTCTGTTCTTCCATGGTTACTTTCAACTTGTCACATGTTAATATACAATGCTTTATCAGGCCATGCGGGTGATAATAAATGACAAAAGATATGGTGCTCTGAAAACACTTGGTGAACGAAAGCAAGCATTCAATGAGGTAATTACATAAGTTTATAAATAAATGATGCCATGTATTTTGTATAAAATTGTTACATCATTGACATTTGGTTGTGTCGTGTTATAGTACCTAATGCAAAGGAAAAAGATAGAGGCTGAGGAAAAGCGTTCGAGGCAAAGAAAAGCAAAGGAAGAGTTTATGAAGATGTTGGAAGTAAGTATTCAAGCTGTGCTCAGCATTTCTCCATTTCACTGTGTTATCTTTCACTATCTTTCTTTGGTAATCAGTAATCTTAAACATGCCAAGGTAAAAAAATATATTTTTTCATGACCAGCCTGCTTTGACATATCATTCTACGTGTCTCATTCACGGACATGCTCCTCTATAGCTTTTGATGACAATGTTTTCATGTTTAATGTTTTTTTTTATGTTCGCTTTGCGAGATTTATTATACAGGACTAATTTAGTGTTGTTGATTTACCTTAGGAATCTGAAGAACTCACATCATCTATGCGATGGAGGTTGTGCACACTCCTTATTTTACTCAAATTTTAATCTAGTTATTTTTGTTCTAACCTCTTTTATAATATAACCAGCAAAGCGGTAACAATGTTTGAAGATGACAGACGGTTCAAGGCTGTTGACCTAGAAGGGGATCGTGAGGATCTCTTCAGGAGCTATTTGGTGGATCTTCAGAAAAAGGTACACTATAAGATTTTGTTGTCATTTGGGTGTTGAGAAATCTTCCTAAACATCTATCTTATTAAATTTTGACATTATTGAAACAATATTTCGTGAACAATATTTTAAAATTATTGCTGGATGGTAAATATTAGAGAGCAGTAATTCCTACAAGTTATTTTTGAACTCCTTACACTGGGTATGATAGTCGTACTAAATCATATGCCTGGCCTTTTACGTTATTTTTGAACTCCTTTATGTTCAATAGAAGGATTCTGGTCACCTTGTCTATTTGTGATTAGATATTTGGTAGGGATACACTGGAAGACACTTGGTGAGTGAAATATAAATTGGCGTTTGATATAATATCTCGCATGAGTTGGTTGTGTGAAACCTAGAACAGAATAGTCAATCTTTTGGAATATTTAAACATCAATGTATAAAAGGCAAGTATTTTATTGTATGTTTGCGTGTTCCAGGAGAAGGCAAAGGCTCAGGAGGAATATCGTCGCAATAGGCTGGAATTTAAGCAATTTTTGGAATCATGTGGCTTTATCAAGGTATATACATTTTGCTCCATTCCTGAACCATTTCATTTTTCATCCCCCTCCCACTCTAACATGTTAATCAATGTGTTGATGATGTCAGGTGGATAGCCAGTGGCGGAAGGTTCAAGATCTTCTGGAAGACGATGAACGGTGTACACGTATTGATAAAATAGACCGGCTCGAAATTTTTCAGGTGAATTATCATTAATGATATGAGACCCTACTACTTATGGGGTCCTCTTCTCTAAGATCCGCCTTCTCTCTTATGCAATTTTCCCTTGTCTGAAGTAATTAGTTGTTCAGAAATAATTTGCATTTGAAGTTTCTAACCTAGAACCACATCAATAATTATTGTATATGCATGAACCAATTGATTAATGTCACTGCTGTAGGATTATATTCGTTATTTGGAGAAGGAAGAGGAAGAGCAGAAGAAGAGACAAAAGGTATGTCCAGGAGGGATATGCTTCTTTTTCAGTCTTCCAGATCATATTTGCTTTGATTCTGAACAATTTTTGCATATCAAGGAACAATTGAGACGAGCTGAGCGTAAAAACCGTGATGCATTTCGTAAGATGATGGAAGAACATATCACTGCTGGCACAATTACTGCGAAAACATACTGGCGGGATTATTGCCAGAAGGTACATTTATTAGTTATTTAGTTTTATTCCTAGTTAACATATTTGCGTATCTTTCTCTCTTTTCTTTTCCTGTTTTGGTGGTTGTGTTTTTATGCTTATGTTACCAATACAGGTCAAGAATACTGAGGCTTACGAGGCAGTTGCATCAAACACTACTGGTTCCACCCCCAAAGATTTGTTCGAGGATGTGACTGAAGAATTGGAGAGAAAGGTACTTCAGTTTAGTTTCACCTTTGTTTTGTACGTTAAACATTCTTGTATTCTCTTAACACTTATATCTGATTGCAGTATGATGAAGACAAAGCACAAATAAAGGATGTTTTGAAGCAGGAAAAGGTAAATTGTGGGACCTCCATAACCTGCCTTCAAGTCTACTATTGTGCTGCCTGTTTGAACTTAAACATATTGCTTATCTTTGTTAGATAACAGTTGCTTCAACATGGACATTTGAAGACTTCAAGTCCTCTTTTGGAGATGACACTGTTTTATCCTCCATTTCTGACATTAATGTGCAGGTATGTCTTCTCATAATTCATTTTCCTGAACAAAGGTTGTTTAATGCTCCTCCCGTTATCTTCATGATATGTGTGCTCTTATAATTTAAAATTGAAATTGTGATCTCTGTACAGGTGAAATCGTAATCCCCTTAAAGAATTTTAGTTCTTTCAACAATCTTCTGACTTTTACATTTTGCTTTTACATTGGTGGTATTTCTAAAAATGTGTTGATTTGGCATTGCAGCTAGTGTATGAAGATCTTATTGATCGAGCTAAAGAGAAAGAAGAGAAAGAGGCTAAGAAGCGTAAACGTCTAGCCAAAGATTTCACTGATAAATTGAGCACCGTAAAGGTACATGAGATGTGCTTGATTTAGGGTGGAAGGGCTGCCAGTACTAACAGTTATTTCTATCTACCCCGACCCTGCACATTTTTTTCTTTCGAAATTAGCTTAATCCATCATTTATTTACTTCATCTTAGGAAATAAATGTGCTATCTACATGGGAGGAATGCAAACCACTAATAGAAGAAAGCGCAGAGTACAGGTATACTTCTCTTGATTAATAAGGAAATGCCTTTATCTCTTTCCAAGTTTTAGATATGCATTCTAATTATTTTCCTCTCTGGTTTTGCTCCGTGTTATGTAGGTCGTTGGGAGAAGAAGACCTCTGCAGAGAAGTATTTGATGAATACATATCTCGTTTGCAAGAGAAAGCAAAAGAAAAGGAGCGCAAGCGAGAGGAAGAAAAGGTAATTACAATCTGGATACAACAATTTCTTAATACCATACGATGTTTTTTCCAATAAAGCAGATGCTAATTTCTATACGTGTGTTTGCTTCTTGTAGAACAAAAAGGATAAAGAGCGGGAAGAGAAAGAAAAGAGAAAAGACAAAGAAAGAAAGGACAAAGAGAGGGATCGTGAGAGAGAAAAAGACAACGGGAAAGATGGTAGTTCAAGAAAGGACGAAGAGACTGAGAATATGGACACTGTTGAAACTCATGGATACAAAGATGACAAAAAGAGAGAGAAGGAGAAAGAGAAGAAACATCGGAAGCGACATCAGAGCACAGCTGATGATGTGAGTTCCGATAAAGATGAGAAAGAGGAAACAAAGAAGTCGCGCAGGCATGGCAGTGACCGTAAAAAGTCAAGAAAGGTACTAACTAGTAACTAGTCCATCATCTGATCCCTTCGACTAACCCTATATTTCAATGCAATAATCTGATATATTCATTATACATCATCCCTCCAGCATGCGTATTCGCCTGAATCAGACAGCGAAAGTAGACACAAGAAACACAAAAGAGACGGATCTAGACGAAGCGGTCATGAGGAGCTCGAAGATGGTGAAGTTGGTGAGGACGGGGAGATCCAATAGTCAATAAACTTACGGTATTTTACAACACTGACTAGTTTGATTCTATATGCTACTGCTTCCCCATGCCTGAAGATTATTTCTGTGTTCCCAATTTTCTTTTGCTTCAGGATGTGTAGCTTTCCCAATGGAATAGTAGTTATTAGTTTTTGACTGTTAATGTACTTTGGCTTAGATAAACCATACGACTTGAGATGAAAAATGCATTCCATATTTGCATATACTCTAGTTTATCATCTCTTTTTCATCTTCACTCTTCTAATCTCCATATTACAAATTACATAATCACAATAGTTCTTAGTGATGAGAGTAATTTAGGTATTAAAGCACGAAGGGTAAGTCCCTAAATCCATATAGGAGACATTCTTCTTAGCAATAACAAATAGAAACTTTCATTGAAAATCTCCACTTTGTACTAATTTAGATAGTTCTTTGCCTTCTAAATTAGACACAAATCTGACACTTTAATCTTATGCAGCTGTGCTTGAGCTTCTTTGATGTTGATTCTATCACTAGGGTTTTCAGCACAACATTTTAAAGCCAATTCCAATATGGAACATATACATTGCAAGTTCATATCAATGTGTTTCTCCTCAAGTAGGTTGGCATCTATCACTTCACTCGCCATATGTGGGACTGAGATTTCGACCCATCTCTTTAAGCTTAAATCTCCTCCAAACATATCATCACTGGGCCTCTTTCTCGTGAAAGTTTCCATCAGCATCACACCGTAGCTGTACACATCACCCCTCGTCGAAACTAACCCTTCCGAGCCATACTCTGAAACAAAAACAATCATATATGATCATAATATATAGAGTAGCAAAGAAGAGATATATATATATATATATATATATATATATATGTATATATAGAATAATGAGACTTTACCTGGTGCAATGTAACCTAAGGTCCCCAATGTGTTGGTTTGCACAAAGCTATCTCCATTGCACAACAGCTTTGATATCCCGAAATCGCTTATATGGGCAACCATGTCCTCGTCTAGCAACACATTACTTGGCTTCACGTCGCTGTGAGCAATGGGTGTGGAACAACCATAGTGAAGATACTCCAAAGCAGATGCAACATCGATCATTATATCCAGTCTTTCCAAGACACTCAAGCAATAGTTGTGAGAATACAACCATTTCTCGAGGTTTCCCTTTGGCATGTATTCAAGCACTAATGCCTTGAACTCTTCATTCGAACAACTGCTTATGACACTCGTAAGATTCCTGTGTCGAATATTGCATAATATCTCACATTCCACATCAAATCTTCTTGAAATAGCTTCTAACTGCATATTAAACACCTTGACAGCAATGACCTTCCCATTCTTTAAAACACCTTTGTAAACGGAGCAAGAACTCCCTGTGCCAAGTAAATTGCTTTCACTCAATTGTTCGGTTGCTTGCATCAGTTCGTAGTAAGAAATCCTTTCTCGTACATTCGACATCATCATATCATAATCTAATCTTCCTATAACTTGTTTTCTATTGTTCCTGACACAGATAAAGACCAAAGAAACAACTGAAATGAAAGCCACAATCCCTAAAACAATATACAAAGCTAGTTTCACCTTCTTCCTCTTTGGTCTGTTATCAGAAACACTTGAGCAAATCCGAACATGAAACCTTGGAATTCCACACAATGCCTCGTTTCCCTCAAAAGAATCCACGGTAAAGTTCACGAAAGGACCACCAGAAGGAATTTCTCCACTTAAACCATTGAAAGAGACATTAAAGTAGGAAAGGTATTGAAGTGTTTCTAAAGACTTCGGAAGTGAACCAGAGAGGTTGTTGTAAGACAAGTCGAGCGTTGCCAAACTGAGCATGCTTCCCATAGATACAGGAATAGAACCTTCTAGACTGTTATTTTCCAAAGACAACTCAACCAAACTCTGCAACTTCCCAATAGAGCCAGGGATAGACCCTGAGAGCTGATTCATGGCTAGAACTACATAGATTGCTGCTCCTAAGCCACTTATCTCTTCAGGTAGAAACCCAGTCAATGAATTTTCCGACAAGTCTAGAGTGATCAAATCTTTAAGCCCCCATAAGCTCGACGGTATGCTTGAATTCAACATGTTGTGCTCTAGAACAACGTGTCTTAAAGAATCCATCTTTCCCAAACATACAGGAATCGGACCTGAAAACTGATTCCAACTGATATCGACACTACTCAGTCTGTCTAAATCACATATAGCCTCCGGAATGGAGGCTCCCAACACATTTTCATCAAGAAATAACCCTTGAAGCTCTTGCAAGTTTCTGATGGAACTTGGAATATAACCAGACAACTCATTGCCATAAAAACTCAACACTGTCAAACCACTCAAATTGCCTATTTCAAAGGGAATGCTGCCTCTCAGCATGCAGTTGTAGGCATAGAATTGTTGCAGAGAGGAAGACAAGTTCCCCACAGAAGTAGGAATGATACCATGCAGAGGATTATCAGAGATTGCCAGAGAAGTTAGAAACCCGCAATTCGCCAACGAAGTGAAGAAGCTCATTGTAGATGACGATGCAAGATTGTTTCCCATAATATCAAGATGTTGGAGAAGTCTTAGGTTTCCGAGATCAGTTGGTATGTAACCACTGAATCTGTTGTCACTAAGTGAGAGACGTCTGAGTTGAGAACATTTAGAGACTGTGTTGGTTATGGAACCAGTCATAGAGTTTGTATGAAGATAGAGTTCTTCAAGAATGGGACAGCCATGGCATAAATGGGAAGGAAGAACTCCTGAGAGATTGTTGGTAACAAGTGAAAGAATTCGAAGACTTGAAATGTTGAAGAGCTCATTTGGAATCTGACCACTGAAGGTGTTATAGTTTAAGTGTAATTCGTCGAGCTGGTAAAGTTGCCCTAATTCAGCTGGAATAACCCCTGCATGTATATAACATGATTAAGATCGTATAAATTGTCGAGCTGTCAAAATGGGTTTGGTCTGATCTGCCTGTCTAAGGTTAATCACGGTTTGGGATTGATTGGACCTTAAAAGTTGAAACCTGAAAAAACTGAGCCTGAAAAATCTGTCCAATAAAGTTCGAATTGTCCGAGTAAAATTTAATATTTAAATTAATAAAATTAAAATATTTTATTTATAAGTAAAAATAATTATTTTTATTAAAATTGTTAAATTTGAAGATATACATTGTGTTGATCACACCAGTAGCCTGTAAACAGTCAGTTTGATCTCGTATTTATAGGTCTGAAAATTTTCGGATGAGCTTCAAAATTTTAAAAAACACGGCCCAACAATTTTTAGTTGAGGTAAATAAGGTAGGGATTGTTTCACCTGAGAAGTAGTTTTCCGAGATTTGGAAGCTTCTCAACGTTGTAAGATTCCCGACATCCCTCAAAAGATTCCCCGTGAATTCGTTGCGCCCTAGCGACAAGGTTCGCAGCGAAGACATGTTGATGAAGATACTGAAATCAATCCAACCCCCTATTTGATTTCTTTCAACACCAAAAACAAGCAACCTCTGAAGATTGCCAATCCCTTGTGGTAGCATACCTAGTGATCAAAATCAAAGACATTTTCATGAAATCCAAGAAACTAGTCAAGCTAGCTAATGAAATAAGAACATGAACCATACCACTGAAGTTGTTGCCACCAAGATAAAATCTTTGAAGAGCTGTTAAGTAGCCAATCTGTGAAGGTATGTGCCCAGTCAAAGAGTTGTAAGAAAGCGACAGCACCTCAAGCCGTGAACATCGGGACAGATTTGTCGGAATTGGACCACTCAGCCGATTCTGGGAAAGATAAAGCCCGACAAGAGATCCAAGATCAGTGCACATGTTCGTTGGAAGGCTTCCACTCAGTTCATTGCCTGTGAATTCTAAAGTCACGAGGCTCGACATGTTGAACATGGCAGATGGTATATCACCGGAGAGACGATTGTATTGAATCTGTATATCTTGCAGACTTTTGATCATTCCCAACTCTTGTGGGATTTCTCCACTCAGAGAATTGGAAGACAGGTCAAGAAACTGCAGGTTGGTTAGGTTTGACAGTAACTTGGGTATCGAACCGATGAAGCTGTTGTTGCTTAAATCCAGGTACTCTAGCTTTGCTAACTGGGAAAAGAGAGGAGGGATGTCTCCGGTGAAGGTGTTGAGTCGAAGAGATATGAACTTCAGCCGGTGAAGGAGAGACAGCTCGGAGGGTAAAGCTCCCTTGAACAGGTTGCTACTGAGGTCGAGGGAGTCGAGGAAGGAGAGTTGTCCGAGTTGAGGTGGAATGGTGCCTAAGAGATTCATGGAAGAGAGATTCAATGCAGATACTCTTTGGTTGGATATGCTGCAAGTGACGCCGTGCCAGCTGCATACGGAGCTCGAATTCGTACTCCAGTTCGTGGCTAGAATACGAGAAGGGTCGGACATGATGCAAGATTTGAGTGCAAGAAGTGCAGTTTGATCAGTGGCAAGGGTTGTAGATGTAAGTTTGGATAGAGAAGGAAGGGTTTGGAAGGTTATGGTAAGAAGTGCATATGCAGAAATGCAATAATACAGTTTATCCATTGCTGTTGGTTGTTGTGATAACTGTTGGTTGTTGTCTTTGTATCGACTCTCGTTTTATTAAGAAGTGTATTATAATAATAAAGTGAGTAAATACTAGGGGAGAGTATATAGGGAAATTAATGATGACAATGAATGATGAAAGCAGATACTAATAGTCATAAACAATAAATAAATAAAGATCCCATTTTAAGTATGAACAACAAAGATGAGACAAGGAGAAAAATAAAAATATGGTAGTGGGCTTAATTATTTCTGGAAATTCAATTAATTAATTAATTAAGTTGCTTTATTTTCTTACTTTCTTTCTTTCTAATGACAGAAGAGAGATGATTAATGAGTAATTAATTTAAATTAAAGTGAATCTAGTTTGACTTGTGTGTGTCTCAAATGGTATAAATTTATAAATACATATATATATATATATATATATATATATATATAAGAACAAGTCTTGCAAACAAACAAACAATGCACATCAAGACTTTTCTCAAAGTAATTATTGTAGAGAATTTAACATCAATTTGAAGGATAGAATTTAACATCTCAACAGATAATTCAAATGACAAACATCAAATAAATTATTGACAACATATATATTTGTATAGTTAATAACTGAAATAACATATATCTATTTAAAAACCACAAACTAAACTAGACAGATTTTGATGCTTAATTGAAGAAAAAAAGTTTCAAAATAGTCTTTTAGTTGTGAATAACCTTGTTCGAAACTTGATTTGAGTCTAATTTTGAATTTGATACATTTATCAAGTCAAGATTGACCCACACAAACTGGATTTGTGAACATATTAGAGATTATTTTTTCACGAGCCTGTTACCCTAGCTTGTTTACGAGTCTTCAATCAGACCATAATAAGAGCCTCAAATTAAAATAAAAATTTTGTACAAACTTGAGTATGAGTCCAAATTCGTGCTCAAATAACATATTTTCAAGAAGTGATATCACAATTTTAAACTTTTAACAAGCATTTAATGAGTTTGAGCTCGAATTCGAAAATTATTAATATAAATATCAAATAAATTGAGTTTGAGTTCAAACTCGAGAACAATATTATTAAATAAACAAAAGTTGAGCTTGAACTCAATAATTACATGATAGGTTGAGTTCAAACAGTAGATCAAAAGTTCGAGCCGAGGTGAAACACCTAATATTTTTGTCCTGTTATTATTGAATTGTTTCTTTTAAGCATATAACTTAATTATTGATGTAAAATCTAAAAGGAGGATAGAATCTACAATTTTTAAAAGATCATTTTTTTAATCTCCGATCCATCAAGTAGCTTTTCACTTTAACTAAACACGAGTTTAATAAATTACTTTTAACTTTACTTATTAATGTTTTAGTAATTAGAAATTGAAATTAGTCTTTAAATGTGTTTTTAGGAGTAATACTCTTTTAATCTTTGATTTGAGTAATAAGGGAGCAATAATTGAGTGTGGCGGCGTCGCAGCTTACTTATTTCCGCACAACACGTTTTGTGGTCATATGCGTCGTCTTCTTCGCTGCGTCGAAACTTCTCTCCGCTTCTCCATTTTCTCCTCTCATCCTTTTCTTATTAATCTCCTCCAAATCATCTATCCGTCCGCAAACCTCCCCAAAATCTCCATCAATTTTCAACTCTACAGATCTCAGACATGTGTTGCTGCGGCGGCCACGACGACGACGACTGCCAATGCCGCCCCTTGGGCTTCCTCCTCGGCCTCCCCTTCGCCTTCGTCGCACTTCTCCTCTCCATCGTCGGCGTCGTTATCTGGATCGTCGGGTACGCCTCTCTCTCTCTCTGTCTGTGCACTATAATTGTCGTCAATTACATGAAGTAGGGCATTTATGATGAATTCGCGATGAAATCAAGTGTATACAGATTTTAATTACTTGCTATGGTGCTGTAATTTGGGTGGGTAGATTAATTAATGAATGAATTGATTGATTTTGTTGCGATTGTAGAATAATGCTGAGCTGCTTGTGTCCGTGTTGCCTGTGTGTGACGGTGATCGTAGAATTAGCGATATCGCTGATTAAAGCTCCGTTTTCAGTCATGAAGTGGTTTACGAAGCAGATTCCTTGTTAGATCTTCAGATTTATTCTTCTTTCTGTCTGAATTTTCTTTACATGTTTATACAGTTTCCTTGTTGATTGATTTCATAGCCAGATTCCATTTGTTCATCTAAATATTTGTTGAATTTGTGTGTTGTATTGAATTTAGATGTTTGTTGATTCTTTCTTTGCATTCAATTCAAATCTGTCTCTCTGTGACTCTGTGATTGGTCCACTTATTCCAATAATGCATAACTTAACTACATTATTAATTCATAAATATATAATTAATTTTGGAAGAGTTATTAATTTATTCTATATAGCTAAATAGATAAAAGTTGACTTTATTTCCATGCTTGATCTTGACATTATTATTTCTTTTCAATAATTACTCCTTCTCTTCCCACTAGATATCTCTCACAAATTTTAAAATAGCATAACATTTAGTGATTTTATATTACAACATCTAATTTTTTGTATTGGAAAAGTGACTACGATCTATTTTGTTTGTACTTTTTTTTCCATAAATTTTAAAATATGAAATCATAAAGTCGCTACGAGCTAAAAGAGCCATAAAGTCACATTTTATCTATAGTGATATCTATATTAATATACCAACATTTTCCTAAAAATACTATTTTATTCGTCTTGTTAAAAGCGGTCACAAGTAAGTCAGCACGGAGATTAAGAAAAAAAAAGTGTTGTGTTTGAATAAAATAAGAGTGATATATTTTAAAAATAAAAATATTTTATTTTAAATAGTAACCATCTTTAATGAAACAACCCAAAAAAAACATGACGACCAGACGGAAGTACGTTTCGATCAAACACTATAGTTGGGCTTCAGCCCAACAATAAGCTTACCACTTTATATTAGGGAATAGGGATGGCAAAAAAGTCCGGTGGTACCTTATCTTAATATTGGACAAATATGAGGGAAGAATATTGGGGACAGAGGTGGGTACGTGTCCGGGTTTGTGATTTTGTATATGTGTGGATTACCGGTTATATATTCTCGCTCTGAACCCGTCCCGATAAACTGTACATATATATTTTTTGTATATGATTTTATAAAAATCTGTTCCGATTTAAATGGTTATGGAGGCGACATAGGCCGAAGTTAATTTTTAAAATGGGTATGAAAAGCAATACATGTCTCGTTGACATACCTACTTTAGCAGTATATCATAACATAAGCCTTTTGTATTTTTGCATTAGTAAATTCAGTGGCCAACTATTTTCTCATTGTGACCATTAAAAATGAAAAAAAAATGTCACTTGAATACTAAATAACAAAAAGAGAAGAGGAAAATATACTAATTGGTATATATTGGTTTATTTTGTTTAATTTTGATGATTCTAGTTTGTTTTTAAAAAATGGAGTACGTTGCCATGTTGCATTTATGGTGTTCAATACATAATCCCATTCACTAGCATAGGCTGCATAGCATGGTGGGACATGTTTATTGTAAATTCATAAACTTCAATATATTAAAATTTTCATTATTTATTGTGAGCCGTCACAAGAAGCTAAATGTTGATTGCAAGCGTAGTTGTGTAATAATATAATGAATATATATATGTGTGTGTGTGTGTGTGTGAATATTGCATGTGTTGAAGCTATCAAGGGACCGCAATTCATTTATTCCCAACCTCCCCCAACTCATCTTATATTTTGCATTCATTCCCCTTCAATCACCGCTTATCTTCCTTTTCTTTTCTTCTTTCTTTTTTTGTTTTACAAACATTGTTTGTTATAATACTTATACTATTAATTATCAAGTATTAGTTAAGGTTAATTAGTGCTACAAAGTCAATTCTCATCATACTTGAGTCTTGACTCCCTACTTTAAAATATTGATCAGTAATTCCAATTGGGATGAAAGTAATTGTTCAAATCAGTTTGAACCACATGTCCCAATTTTCTTATCCAATTTATATTCTTACTTTACTTGTTTCTCTCTAATGTATATTGAGTACTACTTCAAGGGCTTTTACTCCACCTCTTCAACTCAATTTATGATCTATTAACCGAACCATGTTGTAAATTGTTAATGTCCATGTCCCCATTAAGTGGTTACAATTGTACACTCTATCACTTCATGCATGTCTAATATGATGTTGTTAGTAGTGACACGAAATATTTAGATCGAGATCGAGAAACTGGCAATAGTTTTTTTATTTTTTTATTTGGCAATATGATTGAGGTTTGAGAATTGGCGGGGTATCGGGTTTCCGGCCCGGACCCTATTTTCGACTCATGGAGAAACTCTCTTATATGTCCGTTTTTTTCTCTCCTTTTGAATTTCTACATAAATTTGTGGGTTTTACATTTTTGTTTTTCTTATAATCACTTTTAAAGTTATTACATAATTTAATTGTTTTTCTGTATTTTATCTTGACTTTAAGAGCTTTTACTCCAACATGCACCTCAACTCGATTTATGCTCTATTAATTGTTATACATAACATGGGCATAATAACCATTGTCACAATTTGTACTGTTCATTGATAATGTCCATGTTCTCATTAATTAAGTGCTTAGAATTGCACACTCTACACACACACACATGTGTGTGTATATATGCATATACATAATTGTGATATAGGGATAATGGGAATATATAAAGGAAGGCTAATTTTGTGGCGACCATGAATTCTTTCAACACGTCTTGGGAAATCCTAAAGCAAGAAAAGCAAATTTAATTAATTTGTCTGCATTCTTACGCCCTACTTTATTAATTAATTAATATTGATATGAAAAGACAATTAATAATCCTCAAAAGTCACGTAGTTGTTCTACTTTTGTTATGAATTATGATCTCGACATGCTCTTATCCTTCAACTAATAATTAATCCTATTTGGAGTTCACACATCACACAACCAAAATGAATTGAAAAACCAGTTCAAATTTTATTTATATAGTAGTCGATTTTTAGATTTTAAAGTAAATATTTTGTACTCATCTATCACCCATAATAAACAAGTTATAACTATACATGCTGTGGAATTGCCATATATTACGATCAAATAATAATTAAAATACTACTCTTACATTATTGACTTTTAAATTGAATGTAAGAGACCTACTATTGTCGTTTTGTTGTCCAACTATGTTAATGGGTTAAGCATAAGTTAGTCGCATTTTACATCTGCCATTGATGTTATGTTTTTGCTGTTTTAGGTAAAGAAACAAGTGAGAATGTGTAAAACTACCCACTTTGAAAAAATGAATGTAGAATTTACCCAAAACATTAACATGTATGTAGAAAATACCCATTTTATTTTAAAAATGTAAAATAGTACAAAAAGTCTTACACACTCTTACACATTTCTTACACATTTATGTTTATTTCAAAATGATCCAAATTTGCAATATTTAACATTTATCCGCAACCATTTTGCAAAAAATATAGTAAATTGAAAACACAACGAAATCGAGAGATTCAAATTGGACATT
>JAPKLX010000012.1:875681-886460 GCA_026898415.1 Leonotis leonurus
AACTGGAAGTCCGATCCACTTGCATCAATGGCCACTGATACTGGTTGGTTAACCACTGCTTTGAGGAGTGCAGATTCACTGTTTGCGGGGACATCCTCGTACCCGGTGATCTTAGCAGCATCGGACGATTCCTTCTGCGAGTTGCAAGTGCCATCCACTCCTTGGTAGGGGTAGTTGGATTCGGTTGTAAGGCCTTTGTTGCTAATGATGTATTCGAAGGCGTAGTCCATTAGGCCGCCGTTGCAACCCTGGTCTTCACTGGTGTCGCAATCCACAAGTTGTTGTTCGGACAACGAAACAAGCTTCCCTGTTGTGAGCTGATTGATTCCTTCTGTGGCTGCAACTGCAGAAAAAGCCCAACAACATCCTGCATTTTGGTTTTACAGAAACCCTAATTCAGCATCTTAATTTCTTTGAAAATGTAAGTAATAATTCAGACATTAACTTCGTATCACTAGACTAGTAATGTGTTACTTGACTTACCACATTGGCCTTGATCCTTAACACCGGTGACGGCTCCCTTCTTCCTCCAGTCGATGCTGGCCGGAGCTGCCGTCACATTCTCATACCTAAACAAAGAAACCCTAGACGATTTGGGGTAAGATGACCGGATCTTGTATCCATTTCTAGAAGCTTGAAATTCATCATTCCTCAAATCGGCAAACTTGTTGACAGCAAGCTTGTAAGGGCGAGCATTCGCTTCGTTAAACGACTCGATATACTGCACATTCTCCTTGAAGATCTTGAATCGCTCAGCCTTCTCAGCCTCGTCTCTGTAAACACGGCCGTGATCCACCATCCACGTGTCGTGCCTCTCCACCATTGATGCATCCGGCGCAGTTCGAGCTGCAGCTGGAGAAGCCCATATCTGTAACACCAAAAGTGCAGCCAAAACAAGGCTCCAGTTGAGTGTGAGTGCCATCTTTACACAAAGTTGTTTAATGTATTAAGATGGATATATACTATTAGAATTGGAGGAATGAGAGGCTATGCATTATTCACTAAGAAGTAGTGAGGTATTTATAGATTTGATTTAAGGGGCGATCCCTTTCAGACTTAAAGATTCCAAATAGAATCTGGACAGAATCAACGTCCAAGAATCCTTGTAAGAAACGGCAAGGTACTAATCTCTTGATCTCATTCACAAACTAAGTTCCGTGAACGTTAATCCAATACCAATTTATATATGTTTATGAACGTTACGTTGACATATTTAACAACAACTGTTTTTTTTTACTAATATTAGCAGTAAATAATAAACGAACTCATAAAAAAAAAGGTAGGACTAAATGGACTACTCTTTGATATACAAACGATTTTGATACATGTGATAAAATGGTGATTTGTAAAATATGTTGTCAAATTAGGGTCCTTAATAAAGCAATATACATATCACACCTTCTACTTTGGATTGACCAGACCCAATTCGAAATGGCATCAAATTTAAAGCTGTCAAAATATATAAATAATATAGATTTATTTAGATTGGATGAATCAATAGTTACATAGTTCTGTATAAATGTTAAGTAGAAAATGTATTACAACAAATTATTATTTATTTATTAATAATACTTGCTATCAATGAAAAAAAAACGCCTGTAGGTTGTTGCCACGTACATATTTCATATCTGGACACAACATCAATTTTGGTGTATACTACGTATTTCAGCTGTTGAAGCAACATGGATATATAGTTTAAGTAAATTAAATATATGAGAATCTGTTTGTCTCTAGCATCCATAACTATCATTTTAGGTCTTAATTTATAAGCATGCCCATATCAAATGATGCAAATGCAACAAAATAATAGTTTGATGTTATATTATTGTATTTATTTATTACCTGCAGTTTGTCCCACTAAATTATTTATGCCTATTATTTCTGAAAGTAACATTCCTTCATTAATAATTGATGTGGTGTAATGAGACACTATAGATTGCGGAATCGGGTCTATCTGTAGCGCGCGCTGAGCCTATGTTAGCCGAAAACTCGGTTTCTTAATTAGCTTAATAGTTCGAATAAAACACTTTAATTGAACATCATCTAATGTAACTAAATGAAGGTATATCTATCACATCATATGATACTAAGACAAGATTTAGTTAGTAATAGAATAGGAAGAAGCAAAGCCACAATGCTATATTTTTTTAAGAAATTCAAGTTGCATTAATATTATTCCTTACAAACATTTCTTAGAACAAGGAAATTAAACACATCCCTATACATTGATTTTGATCCTCAAAGCATATCAATAGTAGGATAAGAAGCTGCCATGGCAATGCCACAAAGACCTTCAGCAGCATCAACATCTTTTTCCATCAAGATGTACCCTTTGTCTCCCCAATCCTTCCCCCACGAGTTCTTAACGATCCAATACTTGATCCCATCACTCGTCGTGCCATATCCGACCGCAGTCACACCGTGGTCTAGGTTTGTTTCACACTCCCCGGTGTAGACTCCACTTGAATAGAACTGGAAGTTCGGTCCACTTGCATCAATTGCCACTGATACTGGCTGATTAGACACTGCTTTGACCAACGCTGACTCATTGTTGGCCGGGACATCCTCGTACCCCGTGATCCTAGCATATGGATCGATCTTCGGCTTGCAAGTTTCATCCTTTCCTACGTAAGGGTAGTTGGATTCGCTAGTGATCCCTTCGTTCATAATGTACACGAATGCGTTATCCATTAGGCCACCGGCACAACCATAATCATTAGTATTGTCACAATCTACAAGCTGTTGTTCCGAAAACGAAACAAGCTCCCCCATTGTGATCTGATTGATTCCCTCAGTCGATGCAACGGCCGAAAAAGCCCAACAACTTCCTGCATTTTTCGTGTTTTTAGAATCAAACTCAACAATTTTCTTCAAGAATGAATGTATGACTACGAAGGGAGCTAAGTATTATTTTATATGTCCCGCTAATTATGTCCTATTTTAACAAAAAAAAAAAATTTAGTCAAAACAAGACATAAATATCGGGACAGAGAGAGTATGTTATTTACCACATTGGCCTTGATCCTTGATGCCGGTAACGACTCCCTTCTCCCTCCAGTCGATACTATCTGGGGCCGTCGTCACGTTTTCATACCTAAACGGAGAAACCCTAGACGGCGAATTAGGGTTCCACCTGTATCCATTTCTAGAAGCTCGAAACTCATTATTACTCAAATCAGCAAATTTGTTGACAGCAAGCTTGTAAGGGTGAGCTCCTGCCTCATTAAACGACTCGATATACTTCATGTTCTCCGAGAAGATCTCGAATCTCTTCGCCTTCTCGGCCTCGTCTTTGTACACGCGGCCGTTCTCCGCCATCCACTTCTCGTGCCTCTCCACCATCGATGCATCCGGCGCAGGTCGAGCTGCAGACAGAGAAGCCCACATCAAAAGGGCAGCCAAAACAAGCCTGCAAATCAATGCTGAGGCCATTCTTGCTAGCTTATCAATACAAGAACTGTGTTTAATTAACTTGATTTGAGGAAGAAGAAAGTGTTATGCAGACTTGCTACGAAATAAGGTGTATATATACACACAGAGAGAAAGAGGGAGAGATTAAAACCTGCATTTTTGACGTCGATGGCTCTATAGAAAGCCTGGCAAATCCTGTACAATTATGGAACAAAATCAAGATCTCATTTACGTACACGTTCGTTCCTTCAATTATTCTAACAACTTCGAATAATTGAGTGACCACTTCCTCTAGAGACAAAAACTAGCTTGCTAAAACTAGAATGGAGGACAATGCCGATGAGTAAATAACAACTGGTGATTATATTGCCGTTAATTAGCTAGGGTTAATTGCCCTAATATTGGTTGAAGACAGAAGATTTTTAAGTAAGACAGAAACGTGTGTAATAAATTTTTTACTATATTTTCTTAATGTTAATTTTATTAACCTATATCACTTTTTTATGCAAAATAATGTGTTTGATATTTAAAATTAACTAAAAGAATTAGTAAAAAAAATAAGTTCTAGTCACAAATTTAGTGATGTATATAAATTTTAACCACTTCTTAATATGAAGTCTGTCCCACTATTTTTTAACCCAATAATCGATAAAATATTTACAATTTTGATCAAACGAGACCAAGAATAATAGAATAATAGTATATAGTAAGGGAGTATATCAATTGTACTGTTCATACTAATTTGTATATCACTAAGTCGTAGTTAGAATTATTGTAATAAACTTCAACCTCAAAAGCTTGAATCAAAACCAATCAAACCCTAAAACTTTTGCTATTGCATCAATTAATTTATCTGGAAATACATATACAAATGTTGCACAGCACCATAGCCGTACAATTGAATGAATTAAATCTAGGAAGTACGACTAATGCATCGGCCGTGAATCATGAATGGGAAGAGCGGATAGGGTTCGAATCCTTTATCTCAGCAGATGAGGAGCAACAAAGACGAAGATCACGTTGCAGAAACATCCTTCTTCGTGCATCCAGTCAAAAGGTTAGACAGAGACTGTATTAGTGATGTCGGATCATAGATTATCCCCGCTGTTGCATCGTGTACCGACTCAACACTCACCTACAATTTCGAGATAATCAACTGAAACCTAACTCGTCTTGGAAAGAAAAGGTTTATGTATAACATCGAAGAACGCATACCACGTTGAAGATCCCTTGTTCAGCCAACTTATCTGAATCGATAGGGATCTCACCATCTTTGGGCACAAATATTGTGTTGACGTATTGGTTGGGCTGCAATAGCAAAAAAAGGAGGAGAATTTTGGCACCATTGCCCATATTAATATAAAGAAGTTCGATATAAATTTGAAAATCCCAATCGAGAAAAATTGTTAAATCATATGCTATATGCCTCAGAATATTTACCAGAGCCTTAAGACTGTTATGTGGATCACCATGAGTTCTGTTTACAGCATCGGCAATGGCTGTTACGAAGCAGGAAGCTGTAAAGCCACTAGTTTCTCTATCATGCGTACCATTCAAGAGAAGCACCTGTCCGAAGAAGGCATTAGGACTAACACGAGACGTGATTTGAATGTAATTTATGGGAAAGTGAAATCATCTGAACATAGCATAGTAATATTACATATAGAGAAAATGTTAATAATGGTAAAACCCGTTGCATACATCGGACAAGTTTAAATTCATCAAAGCAACTTAGACAAGAAATTGATGATGTAGGATCAATATAACTCTAGTTTTTAAGATGGTATGAGTATTACCTTGGGACACGATCGTGAAGAAATACTTTCCCCAATACCACGTAATACCTGAAAATAAAAGATGGAAGATATCGATTGGAAAATCCCACGTGTTCTGAACCATGCAATAACAAAAGGTTAAAGGATTCTTTAAACATTGTATAAACTGTTACATCAACAACAACAAAAAGTGAGTGTTTCATATGAGGTAGGCAGTATAGACGAGAATCTAGCTGGGCTCGTGTGCTTACCAGAGAAGGACATATCGAAGTAAATAGCGAACCCATGGCATAGATAATACAGTCAACACTGTTCAATTGTTCTAAGACAGTTGGATTTATAGAAGGAAAGACCTGTCAAAAGGAGTGAACAAGTGAAACTCGAGTACCAAAATTAATTTGATAAAAAAAGGAATAGAAGATCTATGGTCGATGAAATTGTCCTACAAGGTATCATCCTTCAAAGTTATTGATAGATACATATACAGACAATACAGAGCATAAGACGAAATTGATCACATGAGATCTTCAAGGAGACTAATTTAATTGTATAAAAGTTTAAACTCGGAAACTATTTTGGAGAGAAACATTTGCTACCTCATGCAACAAATTGCTGCCTTCACTAGACATGTAGAAGACCCGCTTTATTCTCGAAGAAAGAGTTCGAACTGAAGAGTTACTCTGTAGAAGCAACTCTCTTTAATCAAACATAGGGAATTTACACTGTAATGTCGTAGTACCAAAAGAAATAGAAGAGTAAATTGAAAATCACACTAATTTAGAGTTCTAGGCAAGTATTAATCACATAGTTTTGGCGATGCAAATAAGCTTAAATTAAAATCTAATCTTACGATGATTGTCAAAAGTGACTGCCAAAGGGACTAAAGAAGGCTATCAACATAAGCGGATTATCTGATATTTACCTTATTTATCGGCTGCATAGACCCGTTCGTTGGATGAGAAATTTCATTCTGTCCCCGTATTATGGTTCCATCCTAGAAAACAATCAGAAAAAATAGATTTTAAACTTGAAGTAACATTTTCTGCCACATGACATACATGTGATGTAAAACACGTATATTTTACTACTGTAATATGACATATTTGCTTACAAAGAAAGATATTGTACCATTAGTTCACATCCCAAGGTAAGCCTATCATTTGTGGATATAACTGGTAGAACCAGGCTTTCCGTGGGAATTTGTGAGACACGTGAAAACAAGAAAATTGCAGCATCTAAAGACTGAAAGAATATCCGAGCTCCAGCAAAGAAAAAGTTCCCAATGCTGCAAGGGAGAGAAGAATAAGCTAATAGTCAATTTGATTTTGAAATAAAAAGGAGTTACCACATTCTTTCTCAGAAATAAATACGAATATCAAGAGAGAACCATAAGAAAAAGGAGGACCCAAGAGAAAAGCAACAGAGTGGCTGTAAAGCATGCAGAAATCAGAATGCATGCTTAAACTCTTCTATAGCCTCACATTTTCAAAAGCCAATTCATCCTTTAGTTTAATTTCTATGTCAATGTTATACAGTAGAGCCTAATTTCAATTTTAGGAAAATGATTCTCATGCATATTCCATATCTAAGGTTCGTTTCTTCCTACTATAGTGTGATGTCACAAACATACAGAAGTACATATGACTTGTATTGCTCCGAGGGGCATATTGTATTGTATGTTAACATAATCCTGTCTGCATGGCTAAATTTTGAAAAAAAAAATCCCTTTCTCCAGCTCTTACCACCTAGAGTTTTCGGTTGGATGGTAGTTTTGGAAGAAACTCTAACAATCAATACAATTCACAGAAAGTAGCAATAGATTCTAACTATACAAGAAGATCTATGTTGGGGATTCTTCCAGAAATAACTGAGTACCTTCCATTGCTGAAACAGAATACTTCATCCGACCTTCTAAGGATCTGCAAAGTATAGTTTTTCCCTATTTTTATAATGTGTATAAATCACTAAAACAGAAATAATGGTTCCAATGTGGAATCTGTAGAAAGTCCAGAATATGTCGAAGACAGCGGCAAGGACATGAAATGATCTTTACACAAAATGTGGAACAAAAAAAAAATCATTGAATAGACGGTGATTAGAGGAATTAAACCCAGTACATTAGCTTATCTTTCCACAAGAAAAAACTATCTGAAAACTAGAGACAGGATTAGGAACCAGATTTAGTATACCAAATGTTAACTCAAAGAAATGTTCTTTGCATATAACTAGAAACTAGAAAGTACAAACTGTGCCACAAATACACAAGAACATCAATGCTGAAATGGAAAGCCATATCACAGCAACGGAGTAGTGACCACAAGGCAATATATAGTTATTTCATAGAACTGATACAAGCATGAGCACACGATTATGTATTTCAGTGCTTGATTACTAAATAAGTAATAAGACACACATGCTTAAGAATGAATTCACAGACCTGATCTTGGAAATAAACCAAAAAGGCTCGAATAGTTTCCCTGTATGGTTTTGAGACACCTTCCCATAGAGAATGGTTTCCTTCTACAATATGATACCTGTTAAATTTGTAAACTTATCAAACTATCAGTCGTTATTCGAAACACGCCATAACTCTTAGCTTGGTATCAAGAATTCAGATGAAAATAGTAAGAAAAAGGTACATGATTTTCACATGAAAAAAATAGAAGAGCTCAGCATCTCATGTCATGCATTTGACAAAGGAGAATAAAGAACTATAGGCAAGAGGATAGCTAAAGCAAGATTGGTCCCACTACCATTCAAATTTTGCTTTCTGTGCCTCAAGGGGCAAACGGTGACCTAGCAATGTTCGCACTGCAAGAGCCTCAGAAGTACTTGGATCAGAAAGTCTCAAGCATCTTGATCGGATGTCTCCAACAGCCGGCCCTCCTGATAACAGTCCATCAAATAAAGAATAAATCTATGTAAGCATCCCATGATTTCATAAAACCTACATAAAAGATCCTAAATCTGTAAGATCAAAATAAAGAGCTAATACAACACACCAAGAACACGAACAATCTCGGCTGTGCTCCCTCCATCATCAGAAACAGGAAGAACATGAGCCACACGGACTGTTAACTTCTTAAGCTCTTCCACCACACCATTAAACGCAGTTCCACCTGCACTGCGGTGAAGTTAAATGATAGTTCCCATAGGACGAAAAAATCACATATTTTCAATTCATATAGATCTTATGCAGATTTGATATCAAATCTCCATTTACGTCAGCCACAAATGATCAAAACGTATAGGTTTAACATGTCACAAAAACACTATCAGCTCAACACCAAGATTCTAACTAATTGAGTAAAACGAAAGAATGCCCATATTGAACCAAGACTTTGAACAGCAAGAAAGAGAAACCCAATAAACAACACACTACAAAAATCATAAAAGAAAGAAACTTGTTAAATCATATCCTAATTCGGCATTGATTTAAGGCCCATTACCAGCAAATCATCAATCAACACTCAAAACCCATAATTATGAAATCCCAGTACACTACATTCTGCATTTATCTTGAAATCAAATCCTAATTACCCTCTATTTTCCCAGCTCATGGAAACCCAACCAGCAAGAATCATCAAAGACAAGTACCTGAAAAAACAAGCAGAGAGGGCTGAGCTGAGACGCTAATAGCAGAAGCGGAAGCAGAAGAGGGGTGATAGTTATTGGAGCTATTTGTGCAGAGCGCCATGGTTGAGAGGTTTCTGCAAAATGGCGCAAAACGGTGATGAGGGGGAAGGAAGGAGAAAGGAATTTGATTTGGGGTATTTAAAAAGGGATGAGAATGAGGATGCATGGAAAGCGGGGGTCCCAAACAAGTCTCCGCCATGATCACTATTCTTCAAGCCCGACACTCTCCACCTGAAAATCAAAATTACTCTTATTTCTTTTTTTTCTTTTTCTTTTTTAATTCTTATTCTTCTTCATTCAAATTTTATCTTCTAATTTTCAACCATTCCTCATTCAAATTCTATCCGTATAAGGTACCAAAAATTTGGGTCATTTAAGTTCAAAAAATTGAGGCAGTGAAATCGAAAAATATATCCAAAAAAATCAATCGAATTTTGAGCTTAATAAATTCACCCACATAAATATATATAAATTATGAATAATTTAGTTTTCAATTGAATTATATTAAATTATTAAAATTAAAATAATTATTTATAATATTTTTATTCCTATAAATAATTATTAAATTAATTAATTAATTTTATTAAAATTATTAAAAGAAAAACATTAGGTGGGCTAGCAAATGGACTATGATCTGATTGCTTTCCAAATGGATTGGGCCCAAAAAGGTTATTGGGTTTTTTCCAATTATTATATATATAGAAAGGTTTGTTTAGGAATTCTACTTTTTCTTGAGGTATATGTTTTAGCTTTTGGTGCAAACTGTAATCCTTGAATTATTATTTAAAGTGAAGTATTGAAGTATATTCTGTCTCTAGTTCAAACACTTCGTGACCATGCAATTTATATTACTCCATATTTCTCGCTGCAGAAAGAGAGGTGTTAGAATAAAATGGAAGAACGCCACGTTTAATCGAGCTCTTAATTTGTTTTTAATATAAGGAGTCATGTTTTAGAGTACTCTCTTTGATTATAAATATGCAGTCCTACTTGAGTAGGATACACAGCACAGCACTTCTTCTTTCTCAAATCAAATTCAAACACATTTCTTGCACTGATAAGTTTGCTGCAGGCATGGCCTCATCAATGAATTGGAGGTTTGTTTTGGCAACATTTTTAGTATTGGAGATGTGGGCCTCTCTGGCTGCAGCTCGAACGGCGCCAGATGTATCGATGGTCGAGAGGCACGAGAATTGGATGGTGGAGAATGGTCGTGTTTACAAAGATGATGCTGAGAAGGCAGAGAGATTCATGATTTTCAAGGAGAATGTTGAGTATATTGAGTCGTTTAACGAAGCGAATGCTCGTCCTTACAAGCTTGCTGTCAACAGATTTGCTGATTTGAGGAATGATGAGTTTCAAGCGTCTAGAAATGGATACAAGATCCGATCATCTTACCCCAAGTCGTCTAGGGTTTCTTCATTTAGGTATGAGAATGTGACGGCAGCTCCGGCCAGCATCGACTGGAGGAAGAAGGGAGCCGTTACCGGTGTTAAGGATCAAGGCCAATGTGGTAAGTCAAGTAACACATTATTAGTCTAGTGATACCAAGTTAATGTCTGAAATTCATTATTACTTACATTTTCAAGAAAGATACTGAATTAGGGTTTCTGTAAAACCAAAATGCAGGATGTTGTTGGGCTTTTTCTGCAGTTGCAGCCACAGAAGGAATCAATCAGCTCACAACGGGGAAGCTTGTTTCGTTGTCCGAACAACAACTTGTGGATTGCGACACCAGTGAAGACCAGGGTTGCAACGGCGGCCTAATGGACTACGCCTTCGAATACATCATTAGCAACAAAGGCCTTACAACCGAATCCAACTACCCCTACCAAGGAGTGGATGGCACTTGCAACTCGCAGAAGGAATCGTCCGATGCTGCTAAGATCACCGGGTACGAGGATGTCCCCGCCAACAGTGAATCTGCACTCCTCAAAGCAGTGGTGAACCAACCAGT